>JBCJKH010032076.1:23211-51993 GCA_039877255.1 Loriculus beryllinus
CTTTCAGTGGGATGGACAGTCTGAAGTTTACCTTGCTGAAACTTAGTGATCTGAATTGCACTAACAACTTTCGCCCACAGAGCCCATGGTAGTAACCCACTTCATACCATGACACCTACACAAGTTAAGGGACTCCTGCAATCACATGATCAAGAAACATTTTCCTGCCTGACCATGAGGAAGGGGCTCACCTTTCAGTGGGATGGACAGTCTGAAGTTTACCTTGCTGAAACTTAGTGATCTGAATTGCACTAACAACTTTCGCCCAAGCCCCCGTGAGAAGTCAGCAGATTAATCCAGGTCTCTTAAACTCTAGTACTTCAGCCATTAGGCTCTTCTCCTCCTCCTTCTCAGCTCCAGTGTGCAGAAATGAACATCCTCAGCCCTCTCAGGAGGGCCTCAGCACCTGCATGGGTCTGTGTCTCTTCTACACATCTACCAGCCATTTACAGGTAACAGCTGAGTTTACCTAAAAGCTATCTGCTATGTTTTCTCATAACAGTGCACACATGGCCCATAAATAGAACAAATACTGTCATTCCTGTAGCATTTTCCAAATCATCGAGAGGCCAGCCACTCTTCAGGAGCAGATCCAGGCAGGATTGCCTCTGAAGGGGGTAAGGTTCCACAGCTACAGCCCATCAGGAGTTTCTTCCAAACCCATGATACACAATGGTCACTCAGGATGGAAGACAAACCCATTTCTGGACACTTAGATGGCAATGCTAACACCTACAAGCTAACACCTATACTGTAAGATTTATTCTAAGGGCTGTCATGGTATTGAAAACGTTTCACAGGCTCCATCCCTCCAGCCTGGCCAAGCGCAGCTACCTGTGAGCAGGTCCGAGCCTGTAGCACCCTAATCTAACACACACCATTGTGCCCACCAGCCACACGGAGGAATTCAGTGCTGTCTCACAATGGAAAACTTCCCTGGCAGTGAAACAGGAGACCCTGGTCTCTGAACACCTGCCTGAGGAAGCTCTTCTCAAGGCTGCTCCAAGGATAACATACACTCTCTCGTTTTTTTTATCATCTCCCCACTAAGCATACACAACATCATCCACAGTATCATCCACTCCCGTCCACTGCCGGCTTCTCTCCCACACACCGACACCACCCTGCCAGAGGCTGCACAGCACGCAGGCAGGGCAGCACAGCACAAGCTGCCCACCAACATTACGCATGGGAACACGTTGCCTTGGAAAGCACCTAGGTTACAAAGAGGAAGCAGAGGAGTAACCTCAGCTTCTCTGAGATTTGCTCTGCACCCCCAAAGCTGCTAAGCAGCATGTCAGGGGAGAAGAGGTGGAGGTAGAAGGCACAATTCACTTGCTATAAATGGCACATGAAAGCAGGAAGGAAAAAGGCTGCAGGATGGCAGACAGCCCTCCAGCATGGTTTCCTGGTCAGTGTGAAGCCAGGCTCCTCAGACTCCAAACTCATGAGAGCTGCAGAGCCACATTCCGGTGTCTACCCACCATGTGCTTGGCACTGTGCTGGCACTAGGTTTGCAGAGAGCAGGGGTTCACATGGCACCCCCAACTGACCACCACAACTTCAAAACACAGCAGAAAAAAAGCTATACAGATTAGATAGAAAAAAATCAGCTAGGCTTCCACTCTGCGGTGTTACAGTTACAGCTGAAGCCAGGACAAGGGCTGTCAGGACACAAAACAGTAGAGAGAGCTCTGTATTATGCAGAATATTATTGTTATGCAATTTAACATCCTCCTACCCAAGCAATATGACCTGAAAGAAAAACAAGAACTACTTTAGCACAGCAAATTTATCTTGGACAAAGAAATATTGAAATATTGGCCAAAGTTTGACTCAATCAGCTCCAGCCTTCAATACTAGAACACTTAATTGTGCTATCCATCACTTAGCTCTAGGGCTCTGTCCATCTGGCTCATGCCACTAGAATCAAGAAACTATGGAAGAGCAGACTGCAGCAAACAAGGTCAGTATGCGCCAGCTTCTGTAAAGACATACTTAACAAGCCCAAGGTTTGACTGTCACAAAAGGGAACAAAGGCAGGAGACGTATCTCTTTGCAATAATAAATAAAACACATTTCTTCAGTGAATCTGCAAACTATACGATAGACTTGCATCACTTTACCTTTCACTCACCCATCTGTTTTCTTGGAAGAACTAATTTCATTAACTAGGCTGAGGTTTTCTACAGTTTTATTTTCAACTCTCTTTCAATAGCAGGGTCAATTCATTCAAAAGCAAAGGCTTTACTCTTGCAAGTACAATCAAACAGCATTATTCCCACACCCTAAAGCAAGATGTACCTAGTACGTGGAGAAACAGGATCACCCATTACATCCAGTAGAAGAGTTTTCATCACTACCATTACAACAAGATCAATTCCAAACTGATCTTCCTCTTTGAGAGGGAGGGGATGGGAAGGAAGGGAAATTAACCACAAGTTGCTTTTGGATGAAGACAAAGTCAAAACAAGGAAAGATCAGGAGATATCAATTACCTTCAGTTTTTGTCTTTGTAATGAGAGCTGTAGAACTGAGTATTTGCTCTCTTGTTTGACCAGGTTGCTGCTAATGTGGCTGTAAAGTTTTTCATCCCTTTATTAAGCTTTTTTCACCTCAGTGACCAAGGTTTAGGAGGTGTTATCTTGTCCAATCTTTCCACTAGTCCTCTTCCTTTATTTAGACATGTGATCATGCATATATATAGATGCACAAAACGTTGTTCTAGTGACACACAATTTTTTTGGAAAATGATGCTATCCAAGCCTATTCTATTTCGATTATTGCTTATAAACGTCTACAAAAAATTGAGCACACATATTTTATGGTCACACAACCTTTTAGTCTCACAGTCCAAGATGCTGCTTATCCGGTCAAATCTATGGCCAAACAGGAAACAAAATTCCAGAAAGGAAATAAAAAAATCACCCTGAGCTGAGATATTTTGCAGTTCCCTCTCATTTCCTTTAAGGAATTACCTTTCTGCTGAGTTCTTAACAAGTAGATAAATGAAAAATACTTCTTATCTACATTAATAATTTGTGTTAATTTCCACTAGGACAATTTCATAAATGAATAGCCACATTACAGCTGGCAAAGGCAGCTGTAACCCATGCACTCATTTATAGATTCAGGGCACCTCAAATAGATGTGCTCATTTCCATAGCCTACCTGTAGGCACACGATTTTATGGTTAGATCTGATACAGAACTGCCCTGTAAATTTCGCATGTATTCACAAATGTCACTAAAAAAGTTTACAATGAAAACGGTTAAATACCCTGGGTTGTAATTTATTCAAGGTGTCAAGGGGTATTCTGAGAACAAGTTCAACAGCTCTGCTTCAGCCTCTTCTCTCCTCCTCTGTCAGACATGGGTGGTCAACTTCATCTGCAGTCAATCTGTGGTCATGGCTGCTATCCTCACTTCCCAAGTACTCCAACCAGCTCCCTTCAAACAGATCTGGTCCAGTGCACTGCATTGCATGGTACATGTGACTGCATTGTACAACACGTCCATCTTTCCACAGCCCTGATGCCTTGTTCTGCAGGGATGGATTGCATGGCTAGCTTATAACAGACATATTGCTGCCCAGGTAGTCCCATGCCCCAGGCAGTGGCACAGCACCATAGCCGTGTTCTGGGTATGTCAGCTGGCCCAGGAATAAGAATGAAACTGCAGACATCTGCACCCAATCGTGTTTCTTTGTGACTATGGCATGGAAAAGGAGCGTTTGCAGGCTTTGGGCACCGATTCATACAGGCTAATAGCAATAGAGAATTAACAGTAAATCTTCAGGTGAGCCTCCTAGTCTCCATTAGGAGGATTTTGTCCAAAACAGCTTATCCAATCTCTATCTGGGCATCAAGGCTGAATCAAGCCTGTGGCAGCTGAAATGGAAGCCAGAAAGTATTGCTGAAGTCATGAAGTAATGATACTTATTTTAGGCTATTAGCACAGTAATGACAAGATGATTGACACAAAATATTCTTCAGCTAGAGTGCAATTTGAAAGTAAAGGAACTTAAACCAGTGATTTAAATGTGTCAGGCACAATGAATGCATTTACAACAGCTATTAAGAGCAGGTTATGTTTGCAGGAGGGGGTTAATTAAATCTTATCAAGTTATCACTAGTTTATTAACCTAACAAGACAGCATCACATAGAAGATAACCAATGGAGAATAAACCACAGACATAAAAATTAATACTGTCCATTCTCACAGTGAGCAGTGCTTGCCATTAAACCAGAGGTAAAAGCGTAGCTGCATCCAGCCCCTGTGAAACTGTCATGAAAAGAGAAGCAATGGATAGAATGGCCCAAAACAAGAGTCACTCAGGGCATGAGTTTCTGGAGACAAAAAAAAAAAAAAAATTAAGAGAAATAATCAGTAATTCTAGAGGGGAAAGAGGAATACACAAAATACACACAAGCAGTTTTGCAAGCAGCGGAACTAATGAAGCCTAGTTTTCTCCAGGCTTTTATGTCATGCAAAGGACTGACTTTCACACTGAAGAAAATGTGAGCTTCAACTGGAACACTTTTACTTTATTGTGCTGGAACATTTATACGGGTTTCTTCCCCATATTCCTTCCCCAGGAGTCATTTTCTTGTGTCTAATAAAGAAAAAGCCCTTCCTTCAAATGAAGCAGGAGTAGTTTGTTCTCTCCTGGAACTGGCAGCCTCTTTTACGATTTCTACTCTGTGGCAATGTAGTTGAAATCTTAGCTGAATGACAGATATAAAATTTCTGAATGGCTGGTGTGAGATGCACAGGCATGTCCAGCGCCTCCCCTGCTACGGAAGCACAGATTATGCTACTCCTTAATACTTGTTTCAAAAAAGAAACCAAGCTTAAAGTGGTGTTGTCAGAATAATCCATTCTATGGGGAAGATTTAGCTTTGGTGTGCTGTGTGGAAGACTTTAGGCTATTTGCTGCAGAGACCAAGACTTCAGGTTTCCGCAGCAATAGTTGCTACAGCGAGAGTCGATATGGGAGGGTAGGTGGGATCTCTTCAGAATGCTGAGATAGCAGCCTCTGTGATGTTTAACTGCTGGGGTATAGGAAAGCCAGGGGAGCCGAGTTTAGCACAGCTCAAAGCGGCAGAAACTGTGCTGTGCAGCTATAAAGGGGTTTGGATAAGTATGAGAAATTCATCCCTCAAAAAAACAAGGAGAGAAAAAAAACCAAAAAGGTGCTTGCATTCGAAACTTGGATTGTGCAGAGCTACATAGCTTCCAAGGTAAGAGCTGGGCACATGAAAGTCAGTGGTCAATCCATGATACATGATTTTCTTTTTGAGAAATGAATTAATATACATCTCATGACTATCCTCCTGTACACAACACTTCACCAAAAACTGTGTCACCAAGAAAAGACCATGCCTATACCAACAACTGTCCCTCTTTTTCCTATAAGTAAATAAACAAAACTTACAGGGAGGAAAAATGGAGTTGGGTAGCACCTGCTCTTTGGACCCACTCTCATTTGCATGCTAAGTCTTTAATCATAATAAGTCTCTCACTTCACTTAAAATTAAATCACTTCTTATCACATCTCACCAAACTGAATGCAGGGAAACCTGTATACCATCTTAAAAATAAGTCGGCCTCTGAACACCACAGTGAGTTAGTGCTGCCTATGCTGAGCTTCATCACCAGTAAAATCCAATTTCTTCAATTAGAGGCAGTCACAGACCATCTGAAGAAACAAACACTTGGTAATACCTTTCCTTTTTTCTTTTTTTTTTTTTTTTGGGTGGGGGGATGGGGTCGGTGCTTGTGGGGAAGTCGGCAAAATAGAGCATGCACAGAAAGCCCAGTTTTGTCTTTAAAGCGATCCAGAGCCTGTGGACACAGGAATTTTTCAATGCACCCTGCATATTTCATTTCTAAATTGGTCCCATTCTGCAGCCACTAATACACACATCTTCAAGGAGAAGGATTAGCACTTTTCCCTCTCTCACTTGCCCTCTGTCCAGGCCAACTTACAGGTCTTTTGAAACATTGTCAAGCTAACAAAAAAACTTTGAGAAGGCAGGGGGAAAAGCTGGAGAGGCCTGATCAAGCCATGCATATTTATGGAAAAAACACACCGCCCTATGCTCATTCTCCTTAATCACATGCATACGCTAGCAAGACGGTGCCTCCAAACTTTCTCAGGAACTCGGTCTGAGTGGCTATAATTCAAAGTCCAACTGCCTCAGCAGCTGAAAAGAGAAAACCACAGTGGCTTTGAGAGAATTACAGTGATCCTATTAAAAAAAATAAAAAATGAAAAAAATTTAAAAAAATAATACAAAAAAAAAGCCTCTGCTGGGATTTAACATGGCAATGACACACAGCACTCATTGAATCTAGCAGCATTTCAAGTACACAGCTACTGGTGTAATTAGACCACAGTCTTAATTAGGTTCCCATCACTATCGCTTTCTTCCAGCCTTCAGCCAGGAAGGTATAAAAGATTGTCCAATACAGATACTGCAATTTAAAGTCTTGAGTTAAGAACACAGTGGGTGTATATCTACTATAAAATCTACCCTAAAAACATGCCAGTTGTTAAACTAAGCAGTGCATTAGAGCAGTTAGATATAATGAGAATGTAAATGGAAAGTATTCTAGGGAGATATTTCAACTAAAAACAGCACACACTGTATGCTATCTTTTATTTTAATCATGCTCTAAGCCCTGCCTTTTTGAACTTTTTATAAATTCTGCTATCTCCCTTTGCAGTTACTTACATATCAGTATATAAATTCAAAGACAAGAAGCAATTAGAAATGAAGAGAAGACTCCCTCTCTTGATGCTAATACATCAAAGGAAGTGAAAAAAACCTTCCCCCCACATACACACTGAGTAACACAGAAAGTTTCTGCTCTTCACAGCCTAATAGCTCAAGTAGTTCCAATTGAGAGTCTGATGTCAGCCTTCGATTACATGGAGACGCCAACTGATTGGAAAGAGCAGCTTCTGAAAAATCCAGCTCTCTGACTCAGAAGACCACACAACCCTGCAACAACATATTTAAAATACATGTGTATTATTCACATCAGCTGGTCATATTTTTTTCCCCTCACTTTGGGCATCATAACATTGCTTTTAAGAGCTCCCTGGGGGTCTCTGTTTGATTTGGGCACACCATGTCTAGGCATGTGTGAAGGAAATGTGTCACCTTCAGAGCTGTTTTAAACAGCCGGCACTTCACTCCTAAGTCTCTTTGGCTATCCAGTTTAGACAGCGGAAGAGCCAGGTGCTGCCTTTAAACAGCCATGCTTAACATGCCTGCCTTTGCCAGAATGGAGAAGGAGTGGTTGGGACTGGCTCATGCCAATGAGAAGTAAGGGCTGGCTGCCTCTCTTTTCTCCCCGCCTCTGCATATCCCTGCCAGACCAGCCACAATCTGATCCTTGAAACTGAAGCCACAGAACAGGTAAACCTACACAAGAAATGTCAACAAAACATGATTCCACTGATCCAGAAGAGCAGCTGAGTGGCACCGTTACACTGGATATTTGCTTCCTGTAAGTCCTTCCCTCAGTCCAAGGACATTTGAGAACTATGAAAGAGTTTTTGGAAACACTCCAGGCCCTTCATCTTTTCATAAAGGGAAACTACCATCTTTTATGCATTGTGAATCAACAGGCGAATGACCTCTCCATACCCTGAATAAATTATCTGTCTACTTATTTCTTAATCTTCAGATCTCTCCTCCATCAGCAAGGGGAACTAACCAAAAATAGGAATAACTCCATCGATTTCATTGGGACACTCATGTTTTCATATGAGCACATACATTAAATTATAAAGGCTTTTAAATAGAAGCATGGACTTTTAAAGGGGCTGGGAATACTGGGAAGTATTTCTGCTAAACCATAAGATCTACAGTAGGTCTGTCTCTTATGGACCTGATTCTACCTTCTCTGCTGTTTTATTTCTGTGTAAAGGAGACGTCGTTGGTCTTAAAGGAGTTAAGCCATGTGCACCAGGATTTCTAATAAACATACTGGGAGCCTCTTGCTTGGCTCTTTAGTATGAGCCAGAGAGAAGTTCCACTAATAATTACAATATTACACAGCTATATAGCTGCAGTGAGGTAGCAATCTAGCTTTGAGTATTTTGGGGTATCAGGCATTTTGGTTGGCAGGCTCTCCATCCAGAAACAAAATCCCCAAACAGTACCAACCTGTCACATCAGTTTAAAACCTGTCTGTGGAATGAAAAGCAAGGAGCTATAGAACAGGCAAATGCCTTTTATGCTACACTGATGGAAGTCCAAGTTAATGAGATTCAGAAGAACTCCTGAAGTTTTACATTTAAATCCCATGCATAGCAGGGAACAGCTTTGGAGGAAAACCACTGCTGTCTGCTTTTCATCTGTTACCAGGCTATGCCAGATAAAGGCTAGTGAATCTACCTGAGCACTGTGCTCTCAGAGACTCTCCACCAAGTCTCACTGACCTCAGCAGGACAAAAGACTTTACTCTCTGCTTTTATCTGCAAAGAGGCCAGAGTCTGCTTTATACAAGCCAACATGACTGGAGGTGACAACCCCAACTTCCAAAGCATTACATCCCTGCCAAAGCCACCTGACAAATTCCATCCCATTACCTTCTATCAGGTTCAAAATGGATGAGAAAAAAAAAAACCTCAAGCCCAGCCTCTGAATAGATGTGTTCTCCTGTAAAAGGTCTTCTATTGCCATTCAGTAAACAAAGATAAGGAATCTTTCTCTTAAATGACAGCACTTTAGCTAATGGTGCTCTAGCTAATGTTAGGTAAGGTGGGGATGGGATCCTTAAGGGAGCAGGTTTTTCTTCCTCCATTCCTTTGTTGTTCTAACAGCAGTAAAGGTAAGCTGGAAAGCCAGGCTTTGTCCTCCTGCTCTTTTCGACTCTGCTAACTTGCCATCAACTCTCTGCCAAGCACAGAGGAAATTCTCCAGCTTTCCCACACCCACAGCCTGGGTTATTTGCATTCATGGGCAAATCACAGTCAGGTGCACCAGAGAGGTGAGTTCTCTAACTCGAGTGAGTCCACAGCAACCAGCACACCATCAAAAAAAAAATACACCTGGCAAGTAAAGCCAAAAGCCTCTCTCCTTTTCCAGAAGGGCAAGTGAAGAGGATTTGTCATTCCCTTTGGGAAGGTGCAGGACACAAACCTGAAGGCAATGGATTACTACATCTAGCATACAACTCTGCTTTTCTTTGGAGGTTTTGTTCTGCACCCAACAAGGATTTGGCAATTAATATGATTTCAGTGTACAAAAGGAGCTCTGAGTGTATTCTTGTGGCTCACGTGCCCCAGGCTACATTAGTGTGTACCTCTAAAAGTGTACACTTACATATGCTTACACATGATAAAACACTATAATACAAAGTTAAGCAAAGCTAAAAATCTCTTCTGATTTGTCTACAGCAGTATCTGAGATATTATTATGTAAATGTATCTGACTCATGGAGGTCTACAGTTGTGTCTTAGCACAACAGAAAATCGGTATAATAAAAATTCACTAGGATTTTGTGAAGCTGGGATAAAGTGTAACTACCCAACTTGCACTTGCTTCTTTTTTTGTTTTCAAGATAGCACCCATTCTAATGGTCTTATGTACCTGCCTGAAGATCTGAAGACTGCTGCAAGGATGCTCACCTACAGTTAGCCTGGGATTGCCTTAGAATGTAACCATACCCTGAGATGGAAGCATTAAAGTTTCTATATTCTATTTAAGCAGCAGTTGAGACTTCAGCACATTAAGTCAAGGAAGAGAGGCATTATCTGATGAGCTTTGGATCCAACGTATGTTTTGTGAAAATGGCAGAATTGTGGCAGAAGGCACATAAAAACCTTTACAACTGATTAAATATTTCCCTGTAGTGCTCAAAACCCAACCTAAAATGCACAATGAAAGAGACTAAAAACAAGAGTCCTCACCCAAGCTGTCCTCAGTAACGAACTTTAATTAAATATTCAATCAAATAGAATTAATTAAGGCAGATCCTAAAATTATGAAGAATCAGTTCACAGCTATCTCTTTATCTCAATACTGACACTTCAGGAGAGAAAAAAAACCTATAGGGGAGCTCATTGCAGAGATCCAGGGGCCTCTGAAGAGCAAAGTAGCACAGGAGATCCCCACACACCTAAGCAGTTGTACTCACTGCAAGCACGTAGGAAAATCAGAAATGGAAAATTGAAGCAATGAAGATACAACAGGCAGCCACTGAAAATGATGCTTTTAAAAAGATTGGCTGCTGGTAACACACTGATGCTTTCAGAAAAAAAGCCTGGAATGTGTGGAATTCTCTAGGATGCCAGGGTGCAAAGAAGACCTCATTAACTAGGGCTTTCAATATCTGCTGCCCAGTCATTGCCAATTATTCAGAAAGCAAGATGTCTTACATCATCAGTTTCTGAAAAGTACAATATTCCACTTAGACTGCTAGATCTGTATTCCCCTAGACTGAGACATCATCTTTCCAAACAGTTACGGAGGCACCAAGTCCTAAGTCTGCACACAAATCCAGCATTTCTTCTACATTTCTGTATTCAGATAATCAAGCATCTAATAATAAAACTGGGCAGTACCAAACTACTCAGTTCTCTTGCTGGTAATAAGGAAACTCTAAGCAACAGCCAGACTGACAACAATCATGTTATTCCCACATGGCTCTGCTTTAGAAGCAGACCCTAGAGCTGCTAATGATGAAAAGCAGTGAAGTACTTAAAAGTAGCAGAAGGGCAAAGCAGTTAGTTCAGGAGCTGAGCAGAAAAACGTCTCACCCTTGTTTCTCTTCCAGTCAGAGGGTGGGAAAGGATTCATATTTGCATGATGCTAGCTGGCCAGAAGCTTAATATAAAAAGCAGCATCTGGGAAGGCAGGGGCAAGGGACCCTGAGTTTTTGAACATGACCTGCTTGCAACTGCCCAGAATCAGCCCTTTATTGTGCCTAACAAGACTTTCTGATCACACTTTCTGAACTGCGGGAGAAAAACAAAAAAGCAACACATAGGTAAACACAGCAGAGGAATTCAAGTACTTTTCTTAAAGCAAAGCATACGCAGTCCTGCAAACGTTCACCACTTCAACAGAAGAACAGCTGAGATTGTTAAGGCCTCATGGAAATGACAGCAGTAGTGATAAGCATTACTGGAAAACGGTGGGTTTAATTAACTTCTATTTTATGTTAATATTCCTTGAACCCAATATAGTTGTTTTATTTGAACACAACAATACACTATTTTCAGTATAATGTTATTATGCAAAATTGTATGATATGCTGCTTTCAAGAGAGCTCCTTTCCTGTTCCCCTTTCTCTTGGTACCATCTCCGCAATTGCCAAGGAATGACATCCTGGGCAAGGGATAGGGGTAGAGAAGCCCCTCCAACCACTGGCTACAGTAGCTCCTGAGATGGCATTAGCCCATTATTTTCTTTTTCTCATCCAGCCTGCGCCTCCACAAGAGAATCTTGGAATCCAGCTGGCTCATGAGGCACAGAGAAAAAGGCCTTCCAATGTCACAGCTCAGTATTTAGGGCATGTCCGGTAGCATTATTCTCAAATCACTGTGCTGCACTTGGTTTTAGAACATCAAGAATGTCAAGATAGCCTAGCAGATTTAAACTGAGTACTCAAAAATGTGTGGTTCAGCTGCACTGTCGTGGTGCTAACATACCAGTACATGTGTCTTGGTCAGTGTGTCAAGCAGCCCAGCAGCTCCAGACTCCTGGTATGCAATAAGTTCAATGTGACCATTACAATCATGCCGTGGGTGCAGTGGCTGCATGCCTGTCAACAACTTGTTCTTTGTGGTGAGAGTCCAAACCTTCAGCCAGTTCTGAGTTATTCTTAGATGTGTCATTTGGGCTGGACAGTCAGAAGACCAGAGGCTGCCTCATCACTCCCATGTTTACAACAGGAGGTAGAAGGCAGGACGCCTTAACGTGATGCTGGTAAGTTCCTGGCCAAACCTGAGACAACCTGCAATTGTTCTCTTGGTTTCAGAAAAACAATTGGGTGCAGTGACTTAAGTGTAATGCTGTCAGGAGCGAACTCTGTAGGTACCTCATGCTTAAAACAAACATTAGGATAGTCTTGCTGAAAGTAATAGCAACCTGGTGTAGTGGGAGGTATCATTGCCTATGGCAGGGGGTCTGGAACTAGATGATCTTAAGGTCCTTTCCAACCCTAACTGTTCTATGATTGTGTAATTCTATAAAAGAGAAAGCACACTATCATTATACACTACAGCATGGATGGCCAGTTTCCTGCCAGGAAGTTTTATCTGGCCCTTGGGAACACCAAACAGTCTGGAGTTCAAAGGGAGGTTTGCTGTGGATGTTTATGGCTGTGGGGGATGTGAGGAGATGCACAGAATGGTGCTGTTCAGCTCAGGTTCCATTTGATATGTTCAGGTGTAGCACTATGCAAATGCAGCTGTGCTGGTCCAGCATTGGATGGGGAATAAAAGCGGCCACAGCATGAAAAGAAGTTGCCTGCGCGTGCACACTGTGTCTGTACACAGCCTTTTGCCTATAAGCACATGTAGCACGGCACTGCATGAAGGGAAGCAATGAGGGCTGGGTGATGTGCCTGCCAGCAGCTGTGTAGCTGGAGCCAAGGCGCACACACGTCCTGGAGGATGAGTAGTGGCAAAGCCCGGCACTGTAAATGAACCCTCGGCTGGCCAGACCGAGGGACATCTGCAGATCTACCAGCAGCATTGCACTGTACCTTGTACCATATACGAGGGGAAGGAGGAACAGCAGGAGTTGCATGGGGAAGATCATGACCAAAAGTCTTTCCCCTCCTCAAAAGGATGTAAAAGAAAACAGAAAAACACCAAAGAAGATTCTGCGTTTACCATCACAGGGGTAAAGCTAAACTCTCTAATTCAGCACGTAACTGTGCTGCAATATTAAGATTTTGAACTGTGATTTGAAAACAAGCTGCACTTGCACAATCAAGAAAGAAAAAAGCATACGGATTAGAAAGCCTAAGCTCTGTTCTCGCTTACATTAGTCTAAACCCAGAGTTAACTCAGCTCAAAAGACTTATAGATGAGAATGTGATACAAGGAGTTTCATTTCCTCAGACAGTTCCCTCATTATATCGGCCAAGCCTCAGCCTCCAATCACAGCCGAGCACTTCACTCTGATTACACACACGTCCTGAAACCACAGAGAGCCTCCCTCAGTCTGATCTACAGCTGATGTATATTAATTTATCATCAAAGTCATTCTACAGCTGCCGAGGATGTAGTTTAAATACCACTGAATAGGTAAGGCTTGATTCTGTTATTCAGTACAGCTTCACTGATACTAGAAGAGTTACTTGTATTCTGCACTACTCCAAACGGGAGGAAACCCAGAGCACCATTTTTTTAAATGGCACGTTCATTAAAAGCCATCTAGAAGAGGGCATGTTCTCATTTACTCCTGTGTAAATTCACTTCACTGTACTCATCATAAATACTCAGGATTTAAAGTGGAACAGCAGAAATCAAAAGCTAAGCCAGATTCCCCTCTGAAGCCATTGCTTTTCCTAAACCAGATATTAAAAGGACAGTATTGGCATCAATCTCTGCTATTCCAGACTTTTAATCCACAAGCCCTACCTATCGCTAGGGGAAAAAAAAAAAAAAACAAAAAAAAAAAACAACAAGAAAACCCAAAAAAAAAAAAAAACCAAAAAAAACCCCACAAAACCACCAACAACAAAACCACATATCCACAAGCGCTTGGGAAGCATATGCATCAGTGAGACTACAAAATCATGACACTGCTGCGAACACGAACCATATTCAGCAGAAATCAGCAGCTGTTAGGACTACAGAGCCTGTCACCGCTTTTATAGTTTGGGTGGAGAAGAAACAGCATTCAAGCACTTACTGCTCATAACACAAGTCGCATATTGCCTTATCTTTTCCTCCCCCCACCCCATCCCGGCTCTTCAGGGCCACTTTAAGGAGAAAGAAGTCATTAACCAAACTTCCTTACTTTATGATCCCCGAAACTCGGCTAACGACGAACCGGGTTTATTATTTTTATTTAAGTGCTTAAAAATTCGATCAGGAGGTCAGAGACACTTCTAAGGGGAAAACACGGCACAGCAAAGGGGAGAAAATCCAGAGATGCCCGGGGAGGGAGAATCATTCCCATCCCCTCCAAGCCGCGGAGCCCCGCGGACAGACGTCGGCTCCCCGCCCCGGCCAAACCCTCAGCTGCAGAAGATGCGCCCCGAGAGCCCCGGCAGCCAGCTCCTTATGTAAGACAGAAACCACTGACATCATCTCTCCCGCCGGCACCGCCGCGGCGCCCAGCAGCGCCCACCGACCCGACCCGGCCCGTCACAGCACAGCTCCTTCTCACGCTGCCGCCCGGGTTCCCTTCGCAACGGCTCAGACCCCAAACTTCGCACGGCAGATTACCAACGAGAGGCTTACCCAGGCGGCCGGGCTGCGAACTCCCCACCCGCAGAACGCCCCATCCCGCGGTACTTACGCACTGCCTCCTGCTTGGGGTCGAGTACGCGCACAGCTCCCTGGAGCCCAGCGATGCGGCCGTGCAGCGCTCGGACGCGGCGGTGGGTGCTCTGGATGTCAGCCTCGACCTCCTGGAAGAGGGTGCAGGCGTGCCGGGCTACGTCGGAGAGTTGTCTGAGGATCCGTGACAGGGCCACGTTACTGACCGAGCAGAGGTCCAGCACCATCAGCACCGCCGCCGCCTCCCTCTCCCCGCCGCCGGCCGCTTCCGTGCCCTCGCCCGCCGTCCCTGGCTCCTCCGGCAGCGGGTCCCGCGGCGGCGGCTCCGCACCCCAGCTCTCCTCTAGCACGGAGGCAGCGGGCTGCCGCCGGCATAACCGCTGCGGCTCAACGGTCCGCTTGGCGAAGGGCATCGCCGAGCCCTCGGCCGGGACTCTCCCGGACTCCCACGGGTACTGGAAAGGATCGCTGCACTCCTCTTCTTCTTCTTCTTCGCCGCCGCTTCTTGCCCCGCCGCCGTCACTCACAGGCGGCCGCCGGCGGGCAGCTCATTGCCTCCCTCCCTCCCTGCACGGGGCTGCAGAGCCGCCGCCGTGCCGCCGAGCATCCGCCGCCGCCGCTGCTGCTGCTGTTGCCGCTGCTGCTGCTGTTGTTGCTGCTGTTGCCGCCGCCGCCGCCGCCGCCGCCGGGAGCCGGGGCGCATCCGCGCCACCTCGCTCGGTCTCTCTCACGCCGTCCCGCTCCGCCGGCGGGTGTGAAGGGGCGGCCCGAAAACCCGGAGAGAGGAATCCCGCAGCCGCGAGGAGGAGCGAACCGCCGAGCTTCTGCCCGGGGAGAGCGCCGGGGTGGGGGCCGGGACCGGGGTAGGGGCGGTACCGAGCCGCAGCCGCCGCGAGGAGGCGCTGCAGGGCCCCACCGCACCGGGGAGAGGAAGGGATGGCGGTCCCGGTGCGCGGACTGCGGAGGGAGTCTGCAGGCGGAGGAGCTGCCTCTTAGGACAGAGCACGGCCAGGCCCAGCCTGTGTCGCCTTCGGCGGGAGCACCCCTCAGCTGCGAAGAAGATGCTGAGAGAAGCAAAAGGGAATCCAAGTCAACAAGGTCCGACCGCTGTGGAAGGCAGGTGCCTGTCTGCTGGTGTCACCTCTCTGGACGCGGCAGAGGATACGGCATCCTCCAAAGTTAGGTGGATGCGCCTGAGCACCTGGATTCTTGGGCGGTGCCAGGGAAAAATGGGTTCCAGCCAGCCACGGAGGGCTGCTTCTGACAAAATGCAGCTGAGCTTGATATATACACTCCTGAAAGGTGAAGGTGCCTAATGAGCAGGCATCAAATCTGAACGTCAGCTGTAAATTATTGGTGGTAAATATACAGAGTGAATACCACAGACCAAGCTACTGTAAAAGGAGAGCCAGGTGGCGGCAAATGCAGGCATTCCACAGGTTGGAAACGTTAGCTGAAGTTTGCCCAGTTGACCTTAACTTGTCATCCTTGCATATGTGTGTCATGATGCAGTCTGTCATTACACAGTTACATACAGGCAGCTTTCAGTTACCTCTGGTCAAACAGTCTGAGCTGCAAATATCTGCAGTGAAGAAAGCATTGCTGTTGTATGCACACTCCAGGCTCTATGGCCGTGGTGACCTGCTCCTGGGACAAGCTTAGGTTCAGACAACAGATACAGTTGCATTCACACTGCTCAAAGCCTGAGCTGATGAACCTTTTTGGCCTCTCTGCTGGCTTTTGGCCTGGACGGTTCATGTGCCTCCAAACTGTGCCCCTGGGGAGGGGAGCACACCACGGTGCAGTTAGTACAACTGTTTAGCTCAGGTTTCTAACTGAGCTTGAATTGGGCATCCCAGGCCATGTGTTCAGAGCCAGAGGAGGGCAGAGAGCCTGCCTCTGCCTGTTCCAGTCTCAGCACCACCACCCCATGCCTACTCAGGGGGCTGAAGTCTGGATGCAACCCAGTGGGAGTGGGCAAGGACGTGGGAGCTGTTGTAGATCTGAAGAGTGCTCAAGCAGTACTAAAATTATTACTGAGGCATTTGTACCCCATCCTTCTAAGTTTCTTATGCAGAAGGGTGGCTTTTAGCCCTGGTAATAGAGCATGGGCTGTACTGCTCTTCCTGCCCATAGGAGTCGTGCCATGTTATTGATAAGCCACTGAAAGGTATTTTAACATTTCATTGATAGGTTCATAGAGGGGGAGGGAGTGGTTAAGTTTTAATCCTCCCAGCCATTAAGACTGGTGTGGGGTCACAAGAAAATGACCACAGGAGTCAAACTGTTGGAAACAGTATTATAGCACTTGCCAGGCAGGGGCAGGAGCTCCCTCTGAGGAAAGCAGCTCAGGCACTCCTCCTGCCTCTCTTTTGGGTACCTGATGAGCCCCTGGATTGCACCAATCATAACAGGTCAAAGCTGCAAGAGGCAGGATTTTAGACTGTGCCTTACTGCAGCCTCCCAGTTGCATGTAAAGTCTGACCAGGTTGGGTGGGACAGGAGCTATGCAGCTCTCTTCCTTCCCTTGCAAACAACACCTCAGTTCCTGCAACGTATCCTTACTCATCCTCATCAAAGCTACCAAAAGCCAGTGCTTGTTCTTCCTTTACTTTTCCCAGTCTGTTGTTACTATTCCACATTACTGTAGACTCCATGGTCTCTCTCTTTGTCCCAGGTTTGGGAAGGTACAGCTCACCTTGGACTGTACTAGTCCCATGAGAATTGTGTTACTTAGGTATGCAGCAGCATGAGATGAACACAGTCCCAAAGGTACACAAGTCAACTTGTTTAAAGGAGATGGGTCCTGCCGAGTCTATTCATCTTCACCATAGGGAGCATATTTTCATTTTGGAGGTCTTGTTGCATTTCTGTCCTTCCCTCCACGACTGTAGGTGTTGCCATTTTATTTTGGTTTTCACTGTAAACAGAACAGACTCCATACATAGCTTGGGTGTGGAACACTGGCACTTCCCACCAGGCAGGTGGAGACCATATCTCAGTTTCCGTTGGTCAGCATATAGCTCCTACCGTTGCAGGTGCTAGGCAGTCAGGTAATACCTTACCCCAGTCACATATCTACTCTATGTTTTCTATGGTGCAAATCCAAATTCAGCAGCTTCTCAGATAGCCCTAAAATTGCTCTTGGTGTGTCTGTTCAATAGCAGATGTAGGATTAGGATTCCTAAAGGTTAACTTGGTATGTCTGATCAATAGCAGATGTAGGGTAGGATTCCTAAAGGTTAACTTCAGCCTCATGGGCCAGGTCCGTGGAGGCTCTCCCTGTAACCAAAGGAGAGGAAAAAAAATCTTCCATGTGGGATTTTGAATGCTTAACCTTGGGCTTCAGTTTTGAAGTGCCTCTCAGAGGGGTCTGTCCTTCTGCACTGACTGCAGGGAAGCCCAGGGAGGTTAGCTTCCTTGAGTTGAAGTTAAACCTCAGGAGTATTCACTGGGGTATCAATTTGTGAACATATCAGTCTGGACCGAACTTTCGTATCACTAGATTTTAAGAAGTACTTACAGACCTTGGAGATTGAGGTATCCTCAAGCTGCTGATACCCTTGCTGAGGTGTGATTTTATAGCAACACCAACCAGGGAATGTTCATGCTGATGGAGGCAGAGGACAGAGCCATTGGCAGATGAGAAGAAATCTGGTTCCCTGCTGTGACGAGCTGCAGAGAGCAGGGAGGTGGGATTAGGCAGTCTCACCCAGTTTGGCAGAGCTGCTTTGGCCTGCTGCAGTATGTCTTGTTCTGCAGTGCGAGAAAGGGAGGAGAGGCCAATGAGTGCTGTAGGCTACTGTCATTTCCTCTGCTTTCCACAGCTGTCAGGAGGGTGCCTTTAGGCTTTGTATTAATGAAGTTGTGGCCTTTTGACCATAATGTGACATCTGTCATCACCTGTGTTAGCCCCCCACGAGGTATACCGCTTATTTGTTCTCTGCAAAGATGTCAGAGCATTACTAAATCTGTACCCATTCAGGTTAGCAAAAAGTATCTTTGTTGGGAAACTCCCTTCAAGGTTTAGCTGCCATGCTGCCCTTAGACTTGACAATGATGTTCGCTGATCACACCAAGGTCACACTAAATGTAAAAACCCATAAGGCAGGAAAGTAGCATAGTCAGGGCAGTTCACTGCAAGTCTGGACCTGCTCATTTAGGACTCTCTCTCCTGCTGGTTTGTTCCAGTAGGAACATGTTAAGATCATACCCAAAACATGGGACGTTAGGATTTTAGCTGGAAAATACTTTTGCTGAAGTGAGTCCCTGTGTTTGAGTGGCTTAGGCAAAAGCCTGGTAATTCAGCTTTCGACAATATGTCCTATGTTCCCAAAAAACATTCTTCTGTTAAGGACATGGAGGTGATTTCCTCCTTGAATGGGATCTGGCCTTTGAAGGCTTTGCTCGTCCTTGTGAGCTCTCACAATACTTACAAATGCACTGTTGCTGCCTGTTTGCAATCACCACTAGTGTTGTGCAGTCTGAAGTTTCTCTTTTCCCCCAGGCCTGGCATCATTTTTCCCTACTTTTTCCTTCTTCTTTGAGAAGAAGAATTTTACAGTTCTCAGTAGAACTGTTTCCTAACCTTCCTCACACCTCCCGCTGAGGACGTGTACGGGCATCAGAGCAATGAGTGTTTCTCTACATTAATCTCTCTTTCCTGTCTAACTGCATTTCCCTGGGCACTCATGTGCTGTCACCAGCTCAAACTGATCCAGCTCACTACTGTTCTTTCTGGTAGTTGTTAATATTTGTATTACCATAAACCTTTTCACTCTCAAACTATGACCCCACTGGTTTAGTCGCTGGTTTAAGTGGGGAAAATGTAGGGCCTGCAGGGGTATGTGTGCCTGTAGCAAAAGGACTGGACTTCACATGGTGCTGCAAATCATACAGGGCAGGCAAAACAGAATTAAAAACCTGCAAACTAAGTCCCTTTCTCCAAACTCTCTTAATTATAGTTCTTATAGAGTTTATTTGTAATCAGAGTAGTGATGACATCTCAAACTGAAGAGTGATTATGAAATTGACACTTCCTTTAAAATGTGCCTGAAGTCAAGTCTGACATGCTAATTGAATTTTATTAGTAAGAAATGCCTGTTTTAATAAGGAAACTTCCTTATCTCTCTGGCAAGTTTATGTTGAGTGTGTGCCTACTGAATGTTTTCATCACTACTACCTGGCATTGCCAGTCAGGAAAAAACCCTCCTTGGAGCATCTCTCTGAACAGCGAATGCTGTAATTTTATTTGATATTGCTATTAGTTTCACATTCATACATCCTATTCATATATACCACCAGCACTGGAAGACGTTAAGGAAGAAAACAGGAAAGCTGTTTTAATACCATTATCTTTTAAGACTTTAAAATTACTAGTGGTTGAGAATGTGCAGTAAATCCAAGACCAAATCAAAATAAAGTTGGAAGCTGCTTGCAAACTTCCATAAAAAAAACATTTAAAAGTTTTAAGTGCTCTAATTTGTGTAAGTATCCACCCTTGATCTTAGAGAACACTGATTCTTGGTTTGTCATCTCAGAAAAAGGGAGTTATGCAGAGGACATTTGAGGTGTCTTTCCTAGACTCTGTACCAGAAAAGAGCACAGCAGAATAACCACATCAGCTCCGAGCTGGACTTCAGGGAAGCTGGCTCTGCCATGTGGGCTGTGCTGCTGTGTGTTAGGAAAAGGCAGAGGGCTTCTTCTTCAGAAGACAAAGCTCTCAGACTGAAATCAAGCTCTATTTTATATAGGAGACTTCTGCTGGGGCAAAACTGACAGTGACCTCTGCTGGAGTACAATGAAGCCTGTCTCCAGCCTGTGCAGAGGAGTGGTTAATTCGACCTCTACAGTCCCAAGTGGGAACATTCAAGATGACAGGAAGTTGACAAGGGTGGTTATATCTTAAGAAACCGTGATAAAAGAAGGGGCAGACAAAAATAAACCATGTTCTTTACAAAGAAATATAATCCGCTCAAGGGAAACAGAAGGGATGTAGAAGGTGTTTTACTTCCAGTGGGAGATCCATCCACATTCTTTGTTGCTCTGACTTTTTAATTGTACTTAATTTGATAGCAGTGGGGGTTTAATCTGCTCATTGTGGGTATTTTCACCGTTCTCTTTAATTTTGCATGCTGGCACCAGGTGGTTTGTGCACACGAAGCCAAATCTGCAGTCTTGATTCAGGATTCAGCTGACCTCAGCTGACATTTTTGCCTGTATCAAGACACAGGAAGCAAAACTAGTGTAGAGAAAGGAAAGTTTATTGGGAACAGAAGGTTAAAACCCCATCATCCACAGGTGATCATTTGTTCAATATTAACAACATGTGCTTTTACACATTCCGAAATAATTTGGCACATGCTGATTGCATGGTGAACGTGTGCTAACTCTTCATCATGCAGCCTAAATGTGGAAGTAATTTCAAGTTTCTGTATTCTGTTGTCAACCCAGCTTGCAGTTCATGTCATCAAGTTGAGGCCAGTAAAATGTCTCTTCTACCCCTTAGGCTTATGGTGAGGAGCTGAAGAAGGATCTACCCTGGGAAAGGCCAGGTCAGGTCAGTGCCTTCGTGCTTCCCACTGCTTCTTCCAGAGGGGAGAACTTCAGTCTGGTTGGGTGGGTGTTCACCTTCCCCGTACCTTCCTGTGTTGTTGCACGGCCTTATGCCACTCAGCCTTGGATGCTGCTTGGATTGCTGAGCACACTGAGCAAGCTTGCTTTGTATTTCTGAGAGAGCAGGGTAGCTCCACATCTCAGGTTTCCTTGCAGCACCTCATGCCAGCCATACCGCAGCTGTTTTAGGCAAGATCCTGCCACTGGGCTTACAAATGTGGATTCCAGCAGAGAAAGAGTGAATCAGGCTGGTTTCACCTTCCTGGGCTTGTGAGGGAAACCGCATTATGGTATTTCAAGCTCTGGCCTATGGTGTTTAGGCCATATGCCAGCTCAGAGTGGCAGAGGTTTAATTTATCAGAAAGCACATGCTCATGAGGTTCAAAACAGAAAAAAAAAAAAAAAAAAAAAAAGAGCAAATCAGGTTCAAAGACCATTGGAGAAAGTAAATGTGAAACCTCCTGCTACCCTGCACGTACTTGTTCCAGCTGTATGATTTTCATTATGAATAAAAGTTTGTCTGCCAGGAGTAACTCTTTGATTTTGTAAGAAATCAAAATAACAAAAGATAAATAATTACTTAGTAGGTGGGCTAATTCCTTCTTCCATGTCTTTGCCCACAATGGAGACAAAAAGAGTAGCTTTATGCTCAGTGGCTTGGCAGTGCTTCCAAACCTCTACCAACAGAAGGGAAAGACATCTAAGCATTAATATTTTAATTCTTACCATAAAGCAGTGACGCCTGGCTCCTACCCTTGAGCAGGCTGAATAGTTCCTTCACATGGCAGAACTGGTGCTGGAAGCAGAGCCAGTGGCCCAGATTTTAAGAAGAATCTTCATCTGACATAAATTCAGTTGGAGACCACTTGTGGTCTCATCATGGCCAGTCAAATCGGCTTCCTGTTTTGTTTAACTAACAAGTAATACTGTAAGTGCTCTTAAAATGCACCATAATAGGAAAAGTCTGACAAAGTGATTACTGTTTCAAAGAAAAACAAAGTTTATAGAAGCATAATTAGTCATCTGCTTTTAAACCAGAAAAATATGGCAGAGAAACTGAAAAGGTATCTTTGGGGTTTTAGAGAGGTATAGAAACATGTTAAGTAATGGAATGTCACTAAAGTCTGCATTTACTTTAAGAATAAACAGAGCTATTATACAGTTACCCACCTTTATTCCTACTCTTTCTGTGTTCCGCCTAATAGGCTCTTTTCCTTGTGTACAGAAAGAAACCCAGCCCTATCCTGTTTACAGTTGAGCTCCAATATACTTAAAATTATTAATTCAGATTTTGTACATTAAGTCTGTCTGCTGGCAAGAGAAAAACTCTCTCATATTATCTAATTATGGCTTCAAGCAGCAGTAATGAAGAAGTTGCACAGGCTGGGACCTGTTCTCTCTTCTCTGGAGGCATCGACAGAAAGTCTGTGGTTGTGGTTACACAGAAACAGGGGAGAAGGCTGGGGCTGCCAGGCACAACAGCGTGCAGGGAGAAGTTTAGCACTCAAGAGCATAAACACGGAGTCAGGTCTGCATTCCTGATCCAGAATTGTATCCTTGATAAATGAGGCTGAGACCCTCATCAGCGCCTCCTTCCTCCTCCACTCTTGTAGCCTCAGTTGGGATGTGTCTCAGAGGTGGCCTGGTTGGGCTGGGTATGGAGCTCTCCATGCTTTGGAGAGCTAAGGTGTGCAGCTGTGCCAGCGCAACCGCAGCACGTGCCTGCAAGTGTATTCCTGGCAGTGGGCTGTGAGCCAGAGTGAGGAGCTGCTGCCCTGCTTTGGGAAAGTCATGTCTGGCTGGTGGTAAGACTCAGGTATATATTCACTGGAATTGAATGAGCTGCCTATACCAATGTAAAATAAGGAAAAGTCAGTGGAGTCTCATGCTGGACAAGCCAGAATAGGCACTTACAGGAAGGACTGAAGTATGGCATGGAGATTATTGAGTTTGCTAGTGTAATATCAGCAGTAATTTAGCTGCAAGACCCAGTGTAAAAGCCTAACATAAAAGTCACAGCTGAGCTCCATGCTGCCGTTCCTGATGTATTACAGATTCCAAAGCTTAGCTTGGGTGCTAATTTTGTAAACAGTGTTAAAATCATGGCATGGGCATGCATGTAGTCATACAGAGTAGTGCAGAGAGCAAGGTATCAAGGAGAATCAGAAGAAATTTCACTGATAGCTGGCCCACATGAAGAAAAAAGAGACCCTAACTCAGATATGAATTAATTGGAATTTTTCTTTACATCTCATTAACTTCTGGGATGGAGAATCCAGCAAAGCTCTGATTTATTTGCCAGAGATGCACTCGAAGGATACTGTATAACTTGGTGTCCTGGCTTTCTGAAAGTTATTTGCAATAATGAATTTTTAAAATTCTTTGGAGAAAAGTGAGTGCATATTCCTTTCCCCCAACCAAATTAAAAAAAAAAAAAAAAAAAAAAAAAAGAGAATTTGAAAATAAACTGCAGAGTAATATTCAAAGGTTCATTAAAAGCAGCCAGGGAAAATAGATTACTGAGACTTCAAAGACTCACAATACTGGTTAAGAATTATCTCTCTTTTTCAAAGAAAGTGTTATTAGCTAATCCTTGAAATTTGGGTTTTGACAGATGACACAGTATTTCCTGCAGGTGCAGAAACAAGACAGTATTAAAAGAGTTTTGGTAATGCACAGAAAACGTCAAAGCTAGTCTTATGGTTCCATCTCTTCAAGCCAGCCTGAGTGAACTCTCTGATCCCTCATTCATTAACTGAAATGTAACAGCATTTTCGGATACTCTAACCTACAAGAAGTTGTGCATCTCTTTTACTGAGACTTTTACTGAGAAAGTCTGTTAAGGTGATTTTTTTTTTTATTATATTTTAAAAGGGTAAATTACGATGACGACGATCGATGCCTCATCAGTAATATCAGTAGAACTAACAGAAGGTCCCTTGTGTGTTTCTGTCTGCTATACCCATAGCTAATCCCAACTTCTATGTTAGTTATAAGATATCAAAAGAGACCAGAACAGACACATCTGCCTCAAGACATTTGTTAAGATGTGATCCTTTGGCTTTGATTTAAAACCTGGCTGTCTCACAATGACAATTTTCCCACTGAGACTTCCACCTAAAATTTGGCCCAAGAGATGCCCAAAGCTATGTCTTACCATTTCCATGGCAACCAATTGCTTAAATAACTGGTCTAAAGATATCCTTAGTAATTAGCAACCTGAAAAGGAGAACCTGAATCCATAACAGATGATGGAGTAGCAGCAAAATTTGCAAGGAAACTTCTTCCTGTTTTCTAGCAATCCAGACAGTTCTGTTGCTAGTTATTTTCAGACATACTCTGAACAATGGTGCTTATAAATTCAATGCAGAGGTGTTCAGGTGTATGAAATTCAAACCATACACAACTGAAGTTCATGACTCACAAAAAAAGCCACGGGGACTCATTAAGTCTATCATTAATGATACAGACCCGTGTATGTGTACGTTAGGAGACATAAATGTTACAGAGACACAGTAAAACTTACCACTTTACTGAGTACTTTGGACTTGTCCTGAAGAAAATATTTTGAAGTGTTCTTGAGATCTTCAATAACTTATACAGGCACTTGTATTATCTTGTAACAGACAGCTTCTCCTATTTCTCACAAGTTCATTCTCTGAAGTGTACTTTTTCCCACATACAGCATCAGATACAATGTGGATACCTAATATCATGAAACTGACATGGTTGCAATTGTTGTTGAGCCACAATGTATATCCACTGCAAAAGAGCCACAAGATACCACATCAAAGAATTAAGCTCGATCAAAAAATGAGTATTTGTTTGTGTCGGATCTCATGTCAGTCTGCAGTGAACAGAGAGGTGAAGAGACAAGAAACATATTTTGGCCAGGGTGACTTGTCTGTTTTGATTCAATATCTAGAATAACTAGATATTTTCCAGTTCTCAGTTTTCTTAGAGTCCTCTGAGCTAGCTGGCAGAGCTGGGACAGGAGGTGGAGTATGGCTGATGACATCAAACGCAAGTAATGCAGCATTATTAAACAGGCATGACCAACATTATACAACTATGTGTCAAAAAACCACCAAACAAAACCACTCAAAACCCAAATTAAACTCAGGCACAAGCCCACTTAGGACCACAATTAAGCCATTGCACAACTGTCTTGATTTTCAAAAGCTTCTCTAAGTGGCCCTTATTATTCTAATTTTATTGACATTTGTGCAGACGTGTCAAAATGCCTGCTGAAGAGTTTAATCCGATACAATACTGTTCAGAGAATAAGAGGGCTCAGGAGATTTAATTTTTTTTTATTTTTTTTTTTTTTTTATTTTTTTTTTTGTTCAAAGAGAGATTTAAAATGGCTTGGGTGTTACAGAGTGTTTATTGCTCAAATTAAAATAACACAGAAATTAGTAAGTGAAATAAATGTTTCTGGAAATAAAAAAGCTATGTCTTGAATGCAGGGCATTTAAGCAGAGCTGTATAACTTATTACAGCTTTTATTTCTTTTGCACAAATTCTTTTCCCTGCAGGTGACAGTAGAAAGATGTTGGGTGTACTGCAGGATCTGCCCCCCGACCCCAGCCGACACAGACTCTTCTCAGTAGGCAGAGGCCCTTTAGGTAGGTGGAGTAAGGAGTGGGAAGAGAGGTTGCAGAAAAAGAACAATTTGGAAGATACTCTGATCCTAACATAGCTTCTTAACTGTGATTATAAACATAAGAAAGGTATCTAGAATCTCCATACTTGCTCTTTACTCAGTGTTATGGGTCAGTGAGTTGTTCATCTTGCTAAGACCACAGCTGTGCTCTAAAAATGCCTGTATCTACCCCTGGTTTATAGAGGCACTGTCTATCTAGCTTGGACATCTCAGTTAAAAACCAACACCAAGAGTCAGGTGGAATGAATCTGGGCCCCAAAATCAGGATATGCTCTCAATATATTTCAGCACCTTCTGTATTAGATCAGCGGTATCATGGTTTCCAGTCAACTTCTTGGAGTCTCTTCTCACCTTGAAAGGCAGAGGAACAATGACCTCTAGAAGATTTTGAGGGAGCATGAGGCATATGGGTGAAAACATCGGAAAGCAAGAGTGGCCACAGAGAATTATAAAAGCCACAGTGGTTAGAAAGCACCTTGCTGACTTCACCCAATATAGGTAGGTAGGAACAGTGAGTAAGAAAATCAGTTTACAGGAGGTGGTACTGAATCATCATGGATGATTGTTGCTGCATGGAAGCTTTTTTCAAGGCACTATGGCATCTACTCAACAAGAGTAGATTCCTGTTCATGAACCAGAATAGCAGTTCAATTGGATACTTTACCTATAAGAATGATGTCAACACCACTATCCCGGACCATTGTACTTGAAAGATTGGCTAAGTGTTTTCTGTGGATTTCTCCACGGCTGCTATAGTGACTGTTGCCAATTTTAGTTTCCAAATAATGTGTGCTTTACTAAAATATTCTGGCATATTTAGGAATATCTACTCTAATTTGCACCTGTCTTGACAGCAGCCAGGGCTGTGCAGGCAAATAAAAATGTTCTGAGTACCTGAATAAGAACCAAGAGCAGAACTCTCTGGTTCTTTACAATACAGCCTATATTACCCACATTAGGCTCCCTTCTATGCAGCGGCAATGAAGTTGCAGTGAAGCTGTTGACTGGAGAATGTGTCAGGACACTGTTCAAATGGGTGATGCAGAACCCAGAATATTTAAGATTATTCTGCTTTTGGAATGGTACTTAATCTTTTATTCAAAAAAAAAAAAAAAAAAAAAAAGCTTTGATAAGCAATCAAGAGGAAGGAGAAGCACAAGGAAAGAAGTATATTTTTCAACCTTGTTCCTACAGCTTTACCTACATTTGTTACTATTTTAACATTGTCACAATACTTAAAATCTTACCACAGGCAAAATGTCTCAACAATATTGTTTCCACTTCAAAACTAGGCACAGAAATCCAGTCTTGTGAGTCTGCCTTGACAAGCATACAACACTGAGCATTGTAAAGTAAAATCAAATTGAAGTGGCAATTCAAAAAAATCCATGAGCAGAGCATATTAAAAATTCACTGCAACATCACTGTTCAAGTATAAGGTCTTAGGTTACACGAAATGAGTTACTAAAGCACAGATTGTTCTTGAGAGCTACTTATCTTGCTCTCCGTAATTAATTTAATACCTTCAATGAGAACAAAGGTTAAGGCTTACTTTCCATTGGGGGTCACTGTTCAAGAATAGCCTCTAATTCTTTTTCTAGGGAAGTTCAAACACATCCTAAAAACTCCAGGCATAATCCATACAGCTCATGCTAATGTATTGAAATTTGATTGGTGCAGTTCACATCAACTGTCAAAGTGAATCCTATGTAAAGGTGAAATGTGTGGACCATAGGAAGTAAGTTATCAGGTAATTAACACTCTATATGCATAACAAAGAAATGAGACAAAAGATGGGAGGGCCGGGAGATGTTTTTGACCTTAAATGAGGCTTGTCCAGAATGCTGTGGTCATGGAATAAGGAATTAAGAAGGTCAACTAGCAGCCTCCCTTTCTTCCTGCCAGGATGGCATTTAGAAACCTTCATGTCCCGGCTATCACATTTCATGGCTGCAAAGACAAGTTTGACTTTACTTTCAGTAGAAATGAAAAAGTAGAGGACCTCCAAGGTGCAGTTTGGAGGGGTCTCCACACCCAGCCACAGTGGTGTCGGCCAAAGGAGCAATGTCACAGGGGATGGGTGCAGTAAATACACTGTGCATTTACACACTGCCAATCTCCTTGTTCCACAGCCTTCCCGGGGTTAAGGTTTTCCCAGCAAGAGCCTAATGCAGCTGTGAAGTGAGAAACCAGCACCCATGTTTGGATTGGCATGAATTGAAGGGTGCATGGGGCTACACTCAATGTCATATGGCATGGCTCCGGTGACTTCAACGGCATCAGAACCTTCATCCTAAATGACTGTGTGTCATTAAAGCCTTGATATTAGGAGCTAGTAGCCAGCCACAGACACTGGGGGGGAAGTGCTACATCCCAGGTAGCTTAGTGGATGTGTTGTTTAATAATGTTAAGCCATAAATGAAATTGGTATTCTTGCCCTTCTATATAGCTAGGCTACATTTGTATACCAGCAGACTGGCCCACTGACTCTGTTTTGGTAACATTAATGTAGGCCTGCATCCTCACAACTGTCACTCAAGCTCTGAATTTCACCTCTTGAAAGATAGTAACTATTATTCACTGTTAGTATTCGATTACTTACTGAACTTGCTCTAATGCTTCCATTTTGGACTGAAAACTCATAGAAAACTGAAAACACCCCTTTAGAGCAGCACCACTGTTATGTGTTATATTGTTTCTCAACAGCATGACCTTTATACCTGGTTGTACTCAGGCTAAAATGCTGTTACCACTCCTTGATACCAGAGGACAGCAGCAGCAGACCTCAGATCATAGGGGACAGGTATTTCAGGCAGCCCTTATGTACAGACGTAAGGAATAGTGGAACAGGCCGCTCAATGTAGTTGTGGCTGCCCCATACCTGGCTGTGTTCAATGTCAGGTTGGATGGCACCTTGAGCAACTTGGTTTAGTGGAAGGTGTCCCTGCCCATATCACAGGGTTGGAACAAGACGATCTGAAGGTCTTTCCAACCCTAACCATTAGATCCTATGATTCTA
>JBCJKH010032077.1:4504-15003 GCA_039877255.1 Loriculus beryllinus
TTATTTACCTTTAAGCTCATTTTCTTTTCACTGACATCCTATTCCTCCAGGACACAATGATTATTTTGGCTCAGAAATTCAGATGTAGGCCATCATTCCTTTCCAGAGGGTTCTTGTAAAATTTCAGAGCAGGCTGGAGGACCAGCTGTGTCATACTGCAGTTTCACGGTCTGCATATCTGTAGGAACTCACTCACTGTCTGTTTGAATCTTCTTCATTTCATCTGCTGCATCTGATCTGAGTCACCACAGAGTATTTTGGAGACAGCCCAGGACACCCAATCTGCCTGTCTGATCACATTTAATAACAAACCAGTGGGTTTTTTTCATTTCTTACTTGCTGCTGCAATCCAGATACACCTTGAATGCCTGATGCAGTGGACACTATGGATGTTCAGAAAGCAGTATTTCAGATGCTTACAATTTCAGATAGTTGTAGTCTCAGCACTTTATGGCAATTCAACTATAGAAATGACAGTCATTAAAAACATAATATTGACAATGCAAGACATTCTCAGATGCATTGCAACCTATTTTGTGAGGTGTGATTTTTCCCCAGGTGAAGTGTTCATCTTGTAAATTTTGATTAAATTTTCTTCAAGCTCAAATTGATTAATAAAAGAGAGCACAACAATTAAAATTTGGGTGGAGAAATTGGCCGTTAACGTTTTGTAGTTACATTTGCACCTCAAATCCTGGCTAGTAGCCTTTTCTCAATGGTAGGAGCTGTTCTATCCAATTCCTGCCCCTCTCTCACTCTGAGTGGGTTTTTTTTCTGTGCTACCTACTCACTAGCACCAATTGAGCAGACAGTGGTGATATGAGGCAGATCACAAAACCACTTTTTTGGCCTGGGTTTTTCTTTTTGCCTGTATCAGTTCCCTGATCCTGCTCACAGCAGTGCCCTATGAGCAGAACTGCTGCTACAGCAAGAGGGAAGGTTTGCCATAACAGAGGAGTGGAGCAAGCTGAGGGCAGGAGCATTCTGTGATGCAATGTAATGGACCATTCTGATTTAAAAAAAAAATAAAATTAATCACTTCCTTATGAAAGCCGTATGGAATAAAATCCACTGGTGCCACTACAGGTTACCCCTGGCTTGAGAGGAAGAGATTTCTGTAGTCAGAATTGCACCTTTAGGTTGAATTTGCTGTCTTATCATTTTCACTGTAATAATTTCCTATTCTTCTACTCCTGTATAGTTCCCAATTAGCCTTCTGTCCAGAGAACGTCTTCCTTTTTTTTTTTTCACCCCAAACTCTGTACTCACTCACATTTTAGGACACTATCTAAATTCATTTCTCTTTGAAAATTTTGTCCTCAATTTTCTCTCAGTCAAAAAGTTGATGAATAATTTGAGAAAGAAGGCTGGATTTTCTGCATCTGAATTTCATTTTGCACAGAGGGTGTAAAAACTGGCCTGTAAGCTTGCAGATTTATTGCCAATTTGTGTTTGTAAAACATTTTGACATCCTTGAATAAACAGGTGCAGAACTGCAGCATAAAATAAATCAAGGATTGGACAGTGCTTTTAAAATCTCAGAAGTGCTGTGTAAAGCTGTGGCACGATATCCATAAAGACTACTGAATAAAAACCCACATACTTCTATTGTTAGGTTAACCCCAAAACTCTTCGCTGGACAGATAAAACACACATTTTTTTCCCCAAGAAAAGTGTTGAATTTATAAAAAGGAAAAAAGAAGCATGTTACTTTTGAAATCTGTTTAAATGCTTCTCAGAATTTATATGCTGTAGTTAAAATTAGGTGCAGCCATGGAATGAAGTTTTCTTTGCCTACTGTATATCAGTCAGAATTTTTGCACCAAGTTTCACTTTTTTAAATTATGTTACGGAGAGTGACCGTATGAGCAGAGAGGGAGCCCTTTGTGGCAAAAGAGCACATAGAGGGAGAAAAGAAAACCCAAAAGCTATGAAAATATTTATCTCAGTCATGCATTTAACTCTATTCCTGCTACATCTACCTATTGCTTTGCCACCTTGTTCTCCAAGATGTGGGAGTCTGTGAATCCAAAAGTCATTTATGTCATGAAGAGAAAATACAGCGTAGAAATACCCCAACTAATGAAAAAGGTTGCTAATACCAATCAGTCATAGCACTGTGATTTGCAAGTATGTGGTTGCAGAGGAAAACCTGTGCTATGACTATGCTATCAAGACAGAGGGTATGGAATGACAGTTGTGTACTGAGGAGAACAATTCTGCAGCCAGGCTAGGAAAAACAGTATTATTTAAAAGAAAACAGTTTCACACTAGTTCTGAATGCCCTGATTCATGGTGAGATCAAATTCAACATGTAAAATGAAACTAGATATGCTTTGGGTTATATGGTAGAATTATCAGAAAATCAAAATAATAAAAAGAATTAAATGTACATAGGAACAATTCAGCACCTCTTTGAAACTTCATGATTTTATGGCACCACTGGATAACTTCCATGGTTTTTTAGTTACACATTGAACTATCACATCTTCCAAAATCATATTAGCGTATTCATTTTCAAAGGAAATAATTACTTCTAAGCATGCTCCTTTTGTGCATACCAAAACAATCAGAAATAAAACAATAATATCAAGTATGTAATGCAATTGGATTATATTTTTAGGACAATTAGTAGACAACAAGTGAGCAGGGACTGCTGCAAGCTGCTTCTGAGGATTTCATGGGACCCTTTGATATAATTTAAGAATCAAGTAATTCAGTGCAGTGGAGCACATATGGAGCATGTCATGCATTGCCTTGACTGTAATAAGAATAATAAGGGAGCAGATGTTTTTGGTCTTGGGTTTGGGAGAGAGATTCAGTCATTCTTATCTCTGTTTTTCTCTACTAAAAGGGATATGAGTGATTCTTCTTCTACTCTTTCCAGCTTCTGACAACTTTCTGGTCAGGGACTCTGAAGCAGACGATTCTCTGCTTAGGAATGATAGACAACTCCTTCACTTTCTTTATCATGCATGCACAAGATGTAAGCTAGAAGCAGTTTGTCACCTGTCATGCCTTTTCATATCTTCTCACATCTTTGATTGGTGACCTGTCAAAAGCCAGCTAGATTCAAAGATCTATTTTTTACACTCAGTTCTCCATGTTTAAGTACATTATCAATTATCTGATGTTTGAAGCAGAGACTTCGTTGTGGCGGATCTGGACTTCTATTCATACCAAGCAGAATTTTACATTCTTTTAGCCATAAAGGCCTTTTAGCTATATATTTTTTACTAGCTAAAAACCCCCACAACTCAGCACTTAATCTCATTAATCAATTTCATTTATCATTGTCTTTGCTGTAAAAATTGATATGGCTACAGTGAGAAAAAACAAAAGATGGCTTTCAAACATACATTTCTATTCCTTCATATCAATGCTCAGTTCCTCACCGAGTTATACAGTGTTCCAAAATTATAAGATTCTACATATAGCTGTCTGGTCAGCTGCTGCATTAAAGGTCTGCTTTTTAACAGTTTGTTACATGAAATTTTGATACTAATGGTCACATACATACCTGTGAACTGTCTACCTTTAAAAAAGACTGGTTATTTTATTGTGTAATATATGTTTCTGATGAATGCTAAAAGTCTCATTTGTTCTGTGCTTTAAAGCATTGCAAGCATTTTCAAATGGATTTCAACTCAAGACACTTTAACAAAAATATGTGCAAATAGCTTACCACATGCCCAGTCATTCCTAGCTGAATAAATCATGATTTCCTAGTAAGCTGAGAAAACTGCATGAAACAAAGTCTGTGATGACTGACCTACTTTCCAAAATCTAAATAGCCTAGGTCTTGAAAAGTTACTAAATGCGCTTTTGTGACTACTAAGCAAATGCTCTTAAATGCAGTAATAATTAATGCATTAATAGATAGTACTGTAATTTAATCCACTGGACTTTATTAAGTCAGGAATATTGTATTTCTTGACATGATGCTGCTCACTTCTTATGCCATTACAGCATTTCCTTTAAAGTTATGGAATTTTGTTAATTTTATGACTTTTGGTTTTGGCTGTTTATTTAAATGTGTTTCACTCTCGAGTAAACTAAACTTTATAAAGGCCATAACTTAAGTTTTTTAATTGATTAGGGTTTTGCACATCAGCTAGAGACTTACAGTTTATACCCTTTGTATATAGTATGGTATTTTTTTCTTGCAGCCTACCCACATTGGGTGGAGAAACTTAATGATACTCAATTAGACAGTGGAGATCAGCTCCGATGGGAATGTAAAGCCACTGGAAAACCAAGGCCCACATATCATTGGCTGAAGAATGGAGTTCCTTTATGGCCACAGGTACATTAGACGAGAAGTCACCAGTATGTTGCATGTTCCTCCTATTATTCAGATAAAGCCTGTTAAAGGAAGTAATGAAAAGCACTTTAGAAATTACTGTTTTCTGTGTTTGTTAGTTTCTTAAGTGTTAGTATAGAGACAACGTTTCTATAAATGTACCCTCTGAACCATCTCAAGAAATGTAAAATTGCATTCATCAGTAATTCTCTGTAGTTCAGAAATCATTGGGAGGTAGAACCTTCTGAGCTGTGTCTGAAGTAGAATCTGCCATTGTACTGTAATGCATATCTAAACAATCTCCAGTGTGTTTGTTTGTTTCTTCCTTTCTTTCCTTTAGGTAATGGTATTATACTATTTTCTTTTTTAGAAAATGGTACTATGCCTTTTTATATTTTTTTTTAATAAAAAGATAGTAACAACTCAAAAAAGTGCTTTATTTGCTGAAACACATTCCTTCATATTTCCCCCAATGTAGGTTATGTTGTTATGTCATGTCATGTCATGTTGTGTCGTGTCATGTCATGTTATTATGAGATTTACCACATTTTGCTTGTGCGTAATCTTACTTCTCAAAACACTAGCAAGCTAATATTAAAAGGTACAATGACTTTTTTATTTTCATCTGTTTCTAACTCCATTAGTTCCCTGTAAGTAACAGGACTCATCATCAAGACCATTCAAATGCTCCATATAAAACTCCTAGAATGTGAAGTCTTTAACTACAGTCAACTACTGATGTATTTTAGAATTAGGTCTAAATAAAATTCTCATTACTTTTTAAAATAACATGCATGGCATGTCTTTTATTTAATTTTTCTCTCACTAATTGTCAACAGGTCAGCCCACATCACGTGAGTTTTTGCCTAACACCTTTACAAGTTTATGGTGTCAAATTAGTTAGAGTAGATAAAATTTTTGTAGATTTATTTATTTTTCCAGATTAAAATAAAGCTGTTCAATTCTGGCAGACAGTGTCTTCATTTGGAAATGAATTCACAGAAAGGATTTATGAATATAAAAGGTGTAATGATTTCCTTTTCAGTGAATGCCACTTCCATCTGTGAACATCAACTGATTATGCAAACAATGAGAAAGGAAACATAAGCACAACTTACTTTTCAAGTTGTGAGGCATTGAAAATAAGGTTATATGCCTTTACTTTATCCATTTCTGCCTCCATAGATGGAGTTATTAGTCCTGAAATTGAAGCAATTTAAATATCTGTTCTTTTTTGTTTTCTGATTTTTCAAACTATTATTTGCAACAGGCTCTGAAATTTCAAATTAAATTTCAGTTTAAACTGGGGGCTTACAACAGAGAGAATTTATTTTCACAGTTTCCTCTACATTCCCATACACTTTATCAATTTTTAATTAAACCTCCAACAATTGCAATAATAAAATCTAGAGATATTTTATAGCAGTTCAAATTATACAGCTCATGAAATATACATTTCCTTAAACAGCTTTCAATGCCCTTCTCTTCCAGCTATGGTAATTGTTTTCTACTAGTGGAATTTTCAAATAACAAATTTGCACTAATGATGAAGACAATTAGACCCTTTAACTCTTATTCATGCAAACACTCTTGCACATATACATTTATGAATGTAATATGGTGACTGAAACCAAACATTTGCTAGAGATGTGAAGATCACCAGATATGTTGCACCCACAACTGACTTCTTGACTTATCAAAGTTCTCAAGATGAACTGCTTTTAAAAATCATATCAGGTTAATAGTATACTAACAAGCAAATAGACAGAAGTGAGCCTTGAAGATAGTGAGTTTGCAGTGAAAAATGTTTATCTTTAAATAATTTTGGCTTTTTTTCTGCCTTCCCCCATCTGCTTTATCCTTATCATTCCTTATATAACAAAAAAAAAAAAGGAATCCCAAGGAAATTTGTTGCTCAGTTTTATTTTAGCTTAATAATGTCTTTTGTCCCTTTGCCTGAAGCTAATAGCACAGCAAATTTCCAGTGCTTGTTTGCCTTTATAGATTTTTTTTATTATTATTCCATTACAGAACAGGATTGAGATGGTTAATGGAGTTCTGGTGATCCACAGTGTGAATGTCTCAGACGCTGGAATGTATCAGTGCTTAGCAGAAAATAAGTATGGTAGCATTTATGCCAGTGCCGAGCTGAAAGTTTTAGGTGAGTATTTTTGTAATAGAACAGACCATTATTTCTTTTCCCTTCGATAATTACACTTGTTCTTGTTCTGTTTTGATAAGGACGGCTTCTGACAGTCCAAATGGAGCAGAGCAATTAAAGTGGGCTCCTCATTTATATATTGGTGGGTGCTTTGTTGCCTGAGAGCTCACAGATCCTTCTATTAACTGATTATTTTTTCCATAAATAATTGACTTGGTTATATTTTGTGAAAAATTCTCATATAAGGCATTCCACTTCAAATAAACAAAAAAATAGTTTTTAGCCCCTCAAAAATAAGTGAAGAGAGGGAACTTAGAGAAAGTAAATATATTTTAGTCTCTGATAAAATTAAATTATTATTTCTACCAAGGCTGTTATTCAAAGGTAATTAAGTATGATCTCAATTTTAAAGGTTTAAAAATTTCCTATGAAGTCATCAGAACTGATTGGATATTGGAAATTACATACTTTAGCTAATATCATCCATAGTAAAGCAAATACACTACGTAGTGTTACCGGAAATATAGTAAAAAATTGAAGTGAGGGCTTAATGAGAAAACTTGAAGCATGTCTTTTGAACACTGTAGTTTTTCTTAAAGCAAACCGTGGTAACACACAATTAGACAATAGTGATAAGAAGACTTCAGCAGTGTTAAGTGAGACAGACTTGTAATAGTTTCATGATCTTTGTTAAAGTGCTGTATAGCTGGAAGACACGTACCTGTCAGAGTAATTCAGTGGCCAAAACAGATATTAGAGGTCTCTGCACTGTTCAAACCTTGCATATTTCAAAACCTGCATCTAGAATCATTCATGTAAACTCCCAAATGAATAAGAAATCTGAAGTTACTGAAATAATAATACTACATTTGAGCCAAGATTTGGTTCTTCTGAAGAAGAAGGTAGCTGGTAAACTTTAGAATTTCACTGATAGCTCTTCAAAATATTTCTGTCTAGCTATAAGTTAAAACCCACAGACAGTGGTTGCCCTCTTTCCATCATTTTCCTTTGTCATTTTTGATTCAGTCAGAAATAGGTTCTTGTTGGTTGCAAGATTTCCTTATTAGTTCTTTTTATATCTATTATAAAACAGGTAGTTGTGCACTTTCTCTGTTACTGGAAATGGACATTGTATTTTGCTGCAGTAAAATCAGCCTTTGGTTTTGTCACTTGTGAAATTGTACCCTTGTTAAATTTTAACCATTCTGCTGTATTAAAGAAGCAGTTCTGTTTGATTTTCTGGATTATTAAAGGGAAAATAACAAAATAAACTGTCCGTATAAATAGCTCTGGTATGAAAATTACCCAAAGTAACAGTAAACAATTTCTACATATTTGAGGCAATGGGGTGTAATATGTTCCTATATCTGTAGCCAAGGTAGTTACAGAGGTGGCTTTGGTTTTGCAAAACTGGTCTAAGAAAAACACAGACAAATGAGATTACTTAAGAACAACAGTCCTTTCTTCATGTGAAATCACAGTGATTAGTGTCATTTTGGGATGTGTGTGTTATGTATTGTAATTTTATAGTACATTTATCATGTATTGTAATCAGTGGGACTTCATGAAAAGTGAAATGCTAAGAACAAGGCATAGTTAAATATCTTCTACTGTGTTCTCACTTTTCATTTGAAAGTATTCAGAAAAATACTGTGCAATAGAAAAACCAATAAAATTTCTCTAAGGAATATTTTTTGTACGAATCAACTCTAGAGAGTGCATTTCATATAGTTGTAGAATTTAAACTTTTCATTTTGAACGAGTCACTTCTAAGAAATTGTCCTTGAAATCCAAAGATTTAGAAAGAGATGTAGCTAAATCAGCTATAGTATTTAATTTCTAAAGCTGTTGAGTTTCATAAACAATCTTACTTCGGTTCTGACATAAGGGACATCTCACTAATGCATAACTGGATTAAGTTATAGACCTGCCACCTAGTCTCGGCTCCTGCTTGTTTTTAATATTTTGTAAAATTCCATCAAATCTGCAGTGTAATAATTTCCTCCAAATCAAAACTATAATTATAATCTTCTATTAAAATTTAATGAAACAGGAAACTGTGATTGTTCTGTGTAGAGTTAACACACTTCTTTTTAACAGCTTCAGCTCCCACTTTCCCACTAAATCAAATGAGGAAAACAATAATTATTACCAAGGGCCAAGAAGTTCTCATTGAGTGCAAGCCACAAGCCTCTCCAAAGCCAACTATCACTTGGAAGAAAGGAGACAAAGCATTAAGGGAGAGTAAGAGGTCAGATGCCTGTTCAGTAAACTAAACACTTTGTTTGCATGCTTGTTTCTGTGGTAGGAGATGAAAATACAAGTGACAAGAACATGCATATGTTAGCATGGGTATGAAATAATTATTCTGTCAAGCTGATTTGTCTGACAGTAGTGACTTTATTATTTCCACAATATTGAAATGAAATATCTTAAAATTCTTTGAAGATGCAGAGAGATGAAAACTATTATTATTTTGGGGTTTTTCTCTATTTTCTCTTTCTTATTTCAAAAATGCTTCAGTTACATGTACACTGTCAAAAGCATAGAGGCTGAACGAGTTAGGACCACATAAAATATCAAATGTGCTTATTAATTTGAAATAATTTTAATAAGGCACATTTGCAGCTTGATCATAGTGGAAGTCTAAGGATAGCTTTAAAATGATTGAGAGAAGAAAAATATGATTTTGTTATAGGATTTAATTATAAAAGTAATTTCTTTACTCAGCAGTACATCTGTTTAACAGGGTATGTTTAATTAAATAAGGTCTGTCCGGCTCTGTACATTAAACTTACTCTAAGCACTGCAGGTTAAATGCCGGCTGTAATTGCACTTTACAAGATTGCATGTCAGTACACTAGACTAGTTTTGCCACCCTTCACGTGCTCTTTAAGTACACAGAGTAGTCTTCTTTCTGGTAATGTATGTGACTGAACCACTTAATGTGACCGGTATGGCATTAGTCAAAATGATAAAAGCAAGTCCTGTTTGTTCGTTTGCACAATACAGATGCAAGCAGTAAGTGCATCTATACTTGTTAGCTGCTAAAACCATTTCATTCAGGTGAGTTTTATTTTCATCTCATGACATTTTTTTTTTTTTTGTTCTGAGAAGGAAAAATGGGTAACATTTCATGCCACATTGGGTTGAGAGGGAAGAGGACAGAGCAAAATAGCATTATATAAACATTTTACTAATAGGTATGAGTTGTATAGTACATATTGACAAGAATACAGAATGATATTACGAAGATTCTGATAACATCAAATACTGTAAGACTGATGTCTCTATTTTGTGGCTACACAGTTAACTCTTTTCACTTTATGACATGAAATATGGAAGATAAAAAGCTGGCTGAACTGTTTCAAATATTTGAAAGATTTGGGTTGTATTCAACTTAATTTTTAGTCAGTTGTTCAGGGAGTATCTTGTGTCATTCAGAGCAGTTCCTTTGCATCTACTGTTTATAGAGGGTTGGGGAGAGGGGAATATCAGTTTCAGTGTAACTCAGTTTTACCTCTGCATACAGTGCGCTTTAAACAAATGGCATTTAAGATAGAATTTATTTGAAGAGGCGTTGAGGACGCCTATTGTGATTTTGGGAAATGAAATGTAAACCAACGGAAGTAGTATGTATGTTTCCATGTTTTCGTCACTCTGACAAGGAAACATGGGAAAGGAACTCTGTGAAACATTTTTAAAAAGGAATAATATAACATGATGAGCACATGTAAGTACTTTTAAAATGAGCATTCTTCATAGACTGCTAATAAAAATCCCAGCAAAAAAGCAATAAGGAACTGTCATGTGATGAGTTAGCATAGAATGCTAAACCATCAGAGATTTAGGGAAAAAAAAAAAAAGGAAAAAAAGGCATTTTGAATAAATAAAAATGAAGGGCAAGGATAGAACAACAGAATGTATCTTTTTTTTTTTTTTTATTGCCACATCTTATTCCGCTTCTATAATGCTTGCACCAAGTGCATGTTATGTTTTATTTTTACTAAGTCTGCCAGCCCAGAAAAGGAATTT
>JBCJKH010032077.1:25209-36265 GCA_039877255.1 Loriculus beryllinus
TCCCTAATTCCCCCCCCCCCCCCCCCCCCGCCATGGGTTTTTGGGTTTTTTTTTCTTTCTTCAATTTTGTGTTGTTCTGTTACAGTCTAAATAATAAATATAATTTGGAAGCTAAAAACATTCCTTTAAAATCTGTGATAAGTAGCTCTAATTTTCTTTACAAAAAAAGGTAACCTACATTCTCATGGAAAAGTAAACCAAGGTGCCAAAGTCACGTTTTTGTAAGCTGCTAAGAGATGCATTTAAAATATCATGCTATTTAACACAGTCAAATTCACAGTCTTTTACAACTCAGAAACTGAAACTGCTTATATTGTAAGTAAAATTTCCAAAAAATAAAGCTAAAAAAATATTAACATTGATGTACTTTTAATTTACCTGAGACCTTAACTGGATTCAGGGGAAACTATGCTGAATGGTTCAGACTCTATGACTGACATCGTTGTAGCTGCAGACAAATCTTTCTCAGCCTATCTCCTTATTCTGGTATTTCTCCTCGTTCTGATTTCATGTGTCATAAGCTCTGAGCATTCCATGTCTCAGAGCACACCAGGCACTAATTTTGCTCTCACAACCTTTTAATGGGAATACTTACTGCATTTTTTTCCAGGTAAAAACAGGATAAGTAAAAAACCCTCTGTGTTTACATTGCCTGGGTTATGTGACAGCAAAGATGCTGGTTTCCACTGTGAGTTCCTGGGTTTAATGATTAGCCATAAAATGCACCATATGCTTTATCTCTGTACAGAAGATCCTTCAGATGAAAAGTAGTATCTCTGGGGACTTAACATTCCTAGTACTTCAAGAACTATATGCAGCATTCAGAATGGTATATTTGTTGAAGTTTTTATCACCATATTCCCCTTTGTGGTGTTTCTGTCTTGAATCAGTTTTACATTTCCCCACTTTCACGTGGAAGACAGAGTATTTGTGTTGTTGTGCTTGAAGTTTTCATCCTGTGCCTCTTCTCAGGATCAAGACCAACTTAATGATTCTTTGCTGTCCACTAAATACATACTCAGGGATATTGTACATACTTCTTAATGCACAGTGGTTTCTAAACTCTAATGTCAAGTTAAAAGACTCATGTGATTCAGACTGTTCAATTTAAGCACATGGGTTTTTTCCTTTAAGACATCATTTCTGCCTGTTGTTTGCTTCTGCATTGTGGCTCAACTGCACTTTCATGTGAAACTCAGATAAAAGCATATATCGGAAAGCATGATCCAGATTTTGTATCAAAGAGAATCCCTCATGTCTAATGCAGACTCCTATAAAAAAAAAAAATACTTGCAACTACAGCAGTCAGTTAATCCTTATTTATTAAAATTAATTTATTGCTTAGCAAGGGGTTTCCTGTCTTTTTGAATGTAATTTTCCATAAGATACTAATGAAAAAAATTTCACTGCATAAACATAATATTGAAGCAAACTAATACAGACACTTCCAACAGGACTACATAGTGTAGAGAACTGTGTAATAAAACTGATTGTACATAGGTCAGATAATAAAACTGGGTTCAGTGCCACTTGCCAATCATGTTCTGAGTTTTCTAACCTTTAATTCTGTAATTAATCTGTTTTAATTTAACCCTATCTGTCACTTTTTGTTTGTGGGTGTGTATTGATTTTTATGTGTGTTTTTTTGGTTTTTTTTGAAGTGGAACTCACACATGGGAATTATTGTGGCCCTTTTTATCACAGTTATGTGGCATTTGCACCATTCATTCAGCTTTGTGAACACATAAAAAGCTTAATTGCCTATATCCAGGCAAGTCTTAAACTGCCCTCCATCTGTTTGGTCTCAAAGTGTTTGATTGCAGAACTGGCAAATCTAGTGGTGGGTAGCTTTACCTTGCCAGTAGCTCTTTTCAAGGCTACAGCAGAGAGGAAGTTCTGTCCCCCTTGTCAGCTCATCAGTTTTGTAAATATACAAACAAAGTGTTTCTGTTTACTTCTATGTATCATCTGGTTTCATTTTCAGAGGACTAGTCTTCCACTGCTTTTCTTTCCACGGACATGTTTCTCTTCAAAGCCAAGCATATTCCCTAGAAGTACATATGGTTAGCTTATTTGTGATGTGAGGTCAGCTGAGAAAATGTGAAAAATAATTTTGGGTATTGTGTCCTATATTCTGAGGGCTCTTTTATTCACATTTTAGTACTTTGAGTCATTGTATTCAACACGATTTCAGGAACATTAATTGAGAAAGTACTGTAGTTTAGAGACTTAATTTTGTTTTCCTTTCAAATGAACCAAACAGCTGTTCTTTCTCCCTACTTTAATTCCCTATGCAATGCATTATACTGTTTTCAGTGCGTAGCAAAGCTCTGTTTACTTTTCTCTATATTCCCTTTTCCCTCCATCATAGCCTCTTTTCCAATTTCTGTGATAAGTTTCAGTCTGTTTATTTATCCAGTTGAGTTTTGGAGCCCTTTCCCACAGGTAAGTTTTACCCTTTGCTTGAAACACAAATTCCCTATAATTTTTGCACCTCTGAAATAATAAAAATCAGTTTTCTGTACATTCAGGTCCTTTGTCTGTTAGTATCTTCCCAAGGTTTCATCTGTAAACAAGTCACTGAGTTTTTGCTCCCAAGTCCTGTTTCCTGAATGATGGAGGCAGTAAAAAAGTAATGTTGGAGAAAGAGTCGCTGGTCTGTCATGTTCAGGATTAATTGCATTAATAATGATTAGTATTTATTGCTAAATCCAAACTGCTGTCTTCAACTATGATGTGATTTTAGGAGGCATTTTCTTGTTTGCCAGTATTTCAAAGTTATCTGCTCAAACCCAAATTTGATTTTCCTGCAACTGCTTCAGACTTACAGACTCCTTTAATTGGTCAAATTGAAAGAAATGACCTCTAAGAAGTTTATTATTTCTAATAATAATATTTTCAGTACTTAAGCATTATCAGAATGTAATATTGACCATTAAATTCCTCTCTGTTCAGGGCTTCCAGTAGTTCTTAAATTACCAGTCTGCAATATATTGTGAACAGAATAACAAAGGGTCAGATTTTATGGCAGCAAGCAGACTGCAGACAGACAGACTGCCCCATCAGCCCCATATAGGAAGAGCCTGGGTAAGAGAACCACTGGAGGGTAGACTGGAAGAGGATTTGTATGTATGCTGAACCCTCTGGATAATTCAAGATTCTGCTTAACTTTTATGGGGAAACCAAAGGAAAATTAGCGGATACTTTTGTAAGGCATCAAAACTACACAATTAATTACACTTTAAAGCATCTTTAAAGGAAATATTTGATGACAAAATTGATATCATGTATTGAACTAGCAGAGCATTCACTTTAGCACAAAATTAAGAATTTAATTACTGATGCATTTCTCTGGTAATATTGCAAATGGCAAAGTTTGCATTCACATTTTCACAATGCATATTTCAACTAAAAAATGGAGTACAAGATAAAAGAATGTTAAAAGTGATCAAGAATAGGTCATCCAATAAAAGTGGCTCTTCAATGAACACAAAGTGCAGGAAAATGTACTCTGGTTTAAAGCTCTTGATTCTGGGCTTCAGAAGCAGTTTCCTTTCCCCTTAAATGTTGAAGATAGAGACTTATTCTCGATTGCAGCTTAATGTTCTTTAGTATGATGTTGAAACCTTGGTAGGAAACAAGAAACACCTGCTGTGCTTTTAATGCACATTATGGAAGTTTAAAGATGTCTCTGCAGCTGCTATTGTTCTCATAGCAAGGTGATTTAAAAAATGAGTATCGATGCCCTGAGTTCTTAACAGCACTCTGTGGAGCTCTGTGGTAGATTACTCTGCGGCATTATTATCCATGTACTGTTAAGTTGGATTTTGCACTTAGCAAGTGGAGGATTTTGATTAATAGGAAGGATTCTACACAAGGGACTCTGTGGATAGGCATTAAACTTACTGAAGCAACTAAAGGAAGTCTCAAAGAGTCTTGACAAATTACAAGCTGCCATTCTTGTCACATTCTTAGAAGTAAACTGACCGCGAGCAAAGAACTGCCATCAGAGAAGGCCAAAATGAGAAACAGTTAAAGCACCACAAACTGGCACCTTTTTAATTTTGCAGGAAATATCAATTCTCCATTAAAAGAATCGTAGGCTGAGCCCAAAACATGACGAAGAAACTGATATGTCTGACTGAATATTATACAAGCTGATTATTTTTAGCGTTTAAAACTATCCCAGAGGATTTCTGTTCTACAACTATTGAGAGAAAATGTGTTATATTTCAATGTATGCAAATTATTCAAAGCCATGAGAGAAAGATCAAAGAAGGTGCAAATTGAGTTCAGGTAAAATCAGGGATCACAAATGTTGAACAGCCACCTTGCATGGCATTCTATGGGTTCATCAGTTTGTAACCGGAAAGTATTGAAACATAACCTGAACTGATCTATATATAGTCTTTTAAATTTGTCTACTAGCATCTAAACTGAGATCAACAATTTCATAAAAGACTATTTAATGTTCCAAACAAAGGCAGAAAATTCAATGGAAAGGAACAAATAAAATTGCATTATTCTTTCTGAAGACCTTTCTTTTTTTTGTTGTTGTTGTAACAATTCAGCTACCAAACATATGCAAACAACACACTTGATATGAATGTTGTCTTAGCATACATGCATGAGCACATGCAGTTCCCAGGTGAGAATACAAGTTGGTACAACGACTGATGATTATGTAAGCAGGTTTCAATCTTTGTAGAAGAAATTAAATTCATTATTTAAATTCCAGAAGTTAAGATGAAAAGCTTATGTTTTCCATACAGAAAAGCTGGCACTTGCAGTTTCTCCCAGGACACGTTGCTTGTCATGAGATGCAAACATAGCATAATAAAAGACTTTGAAGTATTATTAGTGGTATTAGTGAGACTGATATTCAATATGACACATGAAAACAGTGGCAATATTTTCTTTGACACATGCTGAAGATCCTCTTTAAATGCTAAATAATGTTCACAAAAAAGGGTAGAATTTGAGATGCATTTTTTCAGTGAGATGATGTAGTTGCATTTCTTGATTAAATTTTAATCCAGAAAAAGTATATCTTAATCTAATTTTTAAATCTGCTTCTAGACTCTAATTTTCTACTGCAAAAGAAAAATTACTTCTGTTTGTTTATCAATAGCAGCTTGAAAAACTGTACACTTAATTAAACATCTACTGACTGATCTTATCACCCTGGCATATCTTCATAGTTTGTGATTTATAGACAAGGAAAGGGTCATGGGAGGCATTTACCACATTAATGTTGATATATGAGAACAGTCATTTTAGTCTGCAACATTTTATTAAAAATCTTCAGGCGCAGATTGTAACTGTGGTGCAGGTTTATTATCTACCTGCCTTTATGTGTGTTGCCTCTAAAAACAATACGAAGCTCTGATTTGGAGGACAAGATCAGAGGCCAAATCAAGCCCTAAGAAATAGGTGGTGTGTGAATGCGAGCTGTGTGAAACAAGCTAGCAGAAAAATGAGGCTGTAACTCAAGGCCGTGTGGTACCCAGGATTGAGTCATATAACATTTCCTCTTTCAAACCAGAAATCTAGAAGCCAATGAAACTCATAAATGCTTTACAGAAAACAAAGCCCAAATTGGCCAGAGTCATGTCCCCAGTCACAAGGTTTCTAGTATTTTGTATCTACAATAAATCAATTCAGTGAGAATGTCTATTAACTGTTGCTTTATAACGGTGAGTTATTAGTCTTCACTTCCTTATCTCTTTTGCAGATTTCTCACATTCTCAGCTGTCATCCCCTTGTCATACAAGTGTATGTATTTTTAGTTAAAGTTTCTTGAAAAGCCAGTTCAAATCTGGGCTCTTGGTCTGTAGCACAGGTGACTAAAGAAGTTCATTGCTAATAGTTTCTTGACTAGAATTACTGCTTTTGGTAGCTCTTTTTTCACAATGCTTTCTTCTCAGCCCTTCTCCTCTTCAAGATAGCATAGGTAACTACATTTGTCACTTCTGTCAGGCAGAAGGGACTGCATATGTAATGTATTATACAGGAAAAACCGGAGGGAGTTTAAAGACCTGTCCCATCCCTGTATGCAGTTCCGAAACAAAGCACATCAAGCTTCACACTGGTTTGAGATGCTTTCATGATTGTTAGGAATGTTGTAGCTAGTGCCACTTCATTTTCCTTGACTTCAGTGTCTTTTTCTCTCATCCTCTGCTCCTGTGCACAACACAAATTTTGTTCCTCTTCTCCCCATTAAATTCTTTTGTTGTTTTTCTCCATTTCAGTTGTTTTGGACTAAATGCCTTGTGTAGCAGGTGTCCCTTCTGCAGTCATAAACACTATAAATGGCTATATTGAGAAGTAATCTCATGAGCTTTATGGTCACCACAACTCCTGCAGGTGTGACACTCTCAGCACAGGACCTACCATGTCCCTGACTATTCTGTTTCCTCACAGTCCTCTTTAGCCAAAACAGATTTTGTTTTCCCTTTCTCAGCAGTGAGGGAAATTTTAATTCACAGCAGCCTTTAGCAATCCAGAAGATTGGTTCTTTCTCTAAATTAGTAATCTGTTCTTTTGGTGCGCATTAAAGCAAGAGTGTCACACACAGGCCAAAATACCCATCCAAGACCAGTGATATGAATTATCCCCTGATATGCTTATTTCTGTCCACTCACTGTAGGGAGAGACAACAAGGCATAGTGTAGACCAAGACTGGATAAGACATATCCTACCTGAAAGATCTTACCACCAGATGAAGCTTTTCTGTGAAAATAAGTGCACATCAGGCCCTGGGCACAAACCTAATATCTTTCTATTTGAAGAGCATTCCAAATTGTATGACTTTCGTGCCCCGGTTACTTAAATAGAACTTCACTTTCATGACTACAAGCTTAAAGAATCAGTTTTATTCACTCCCTAATACTACTTTCTTCATCCCACTGTATTTATAGCACTGGGACAAGTGTCTGGAGTTCTGTTTCTTCTCTGTTTCTCTCTTCCATCTTCCTGGAATTTTATCTGCTTTTCTTTTATCTTTTTTTTAGTTACAGTTTAAGTTTCAATGTAGCTTCAGAAAAAGTAAGAAGCAAGGTTCTGCTGCATTGGATATTCAGATAGAGCTTTGAACCACTGGAAACTGGTACATTTCACTAACATTTTTAGTTTTGAAAGTCTCCCATTTAAGTAAAAACAGCATTGCTGTGACTTGTGTCATATGCATTGCAACTTTATTGTCCTTGGAAGTTTGTGGATGTAGAAGTTGACTTTATCCAATAATTTTTTTAAGATTTAGGAAAACCATGTTGTTTTTGTTATTGGACTTTCATGGTTTCATAGGAAGTCTTATAGTACAGATTTTTTTCTAACCTTAGAACTGTTTGATGTGATTTCAGAAATTAACAGTTTTTATTGACAAAGAATAAGATTGAAAAATGTTCATACATATTTACATCGTATCACTTTACATATACTGTTTCTAACATTTAGAATGCTTAAATATTTGTTCATATGAATTTATTTTCTTTGTACTTGCACGTACAAATCAAATATTTATTTACCTGCACGAAACCTTCTGTCTGTGCAATACAGAATTCAGGTTATTTTAGTGTCTGTTAGCTTTAAACTTAAACACAAAAAGTATAAACATCAAATACAACAAAGTAACTTGGTATAAATCCTTTTCTAAAAATTAAGTGCATTTTGATGCACTTTGAGAAGAGACCTTCAAACAGATCCTAGATTTTGACATGAAAACTGCCAAACAATGTACAAATTTATTTCTAATGTTTATTTTCTGCTATTTTTCAACATTTCGATATAAACAAAATACTTTTTTTATTTTTACTTTCTTTTCTGCTTTTTTCCAGATACCTTTTCTGCAGATACCTAATGCCTTATTTGTAACAATTTGTTTTAATTGATTCTGGACACCTGCAACCTCTGATTTGGCACTGGTATAAATTTCCTGGCTTAAGTCCAGCTATGACACTGGATATTCATATTCATGTTCAATTTCTCCACTGGATATGGGGATAAACCTTAGTATGGCATTAAGGGATTTTTGGTTTGGTGGTTTAGCTTCTTTTAGTTTACATTCCTTTCCTTCTATTAATTCTTAGAACAGCATATAACCACAAGATAAAATTGTGCTGAAAATTTGCACAACTGTTAGCTTGGTTAAGTGGAGATTGACTACCTATAGACCAAAACAGAGTGCAAATTTGTTTATTTAAGGGTTAGAATACTTTGATTATAATTTGGAGATTATTTTTCTCCTGAGTAACTGAGTCAAATTTATCAACAAATATTTTTTTTTCTTTTTTAGTTGAACAAGCAATAAATACCAGAAACAGAACACGTGATCATCATAGAGAGTCACTCTTAAACTGAAATGATAAAGGTTAATAAACCAGGTATATGCTAGATTAGGGGTTGGTGAAATGCCCCATGCATTGGTTGTCTGATAGTCTCGTAAGGGAGGGAAGAAGATGTGCACCTTTGTACTACTGTCATGAATTCCACCACAGAAAATCATCCTAAATTTAATAACAGAACTCCAACAAAAGACAGTTGTCAACTCACTGTGCTTCCATGTCTCTCTGAATCTTAACCTTACAAGAGTCTTTTATCATTGCTTCTTTTTCAATACATTTCATATTCCAGTTTCCACTCAGTGGAGATCAAAACTTCCGGATAATCATCTGAAATTATCTTAATTTCTTTGATTTTTACATAAAACATTCTTAAAATGTCAGTGTGTCTTGTCTCTCTGAAGAGAGAGCAACCTTGGAGACTAAAACCTGATTTTGACAAGAACTGCTATAAACATAGGTGACTTAACACTTTGGATTCCTCATCTTGTCTTAGGAGAGGGCTAATGTCTCCAGTTCACCCTGCAGAGGCTTTCAGGATTAACCACTCATAGAATAAGAGCCTCATTCAGGTTGGAAGGGACCCTGGAAGGTCACAAATCCTAGTCACTCCTGATCAAAGCACTCACTGAGTAGATCAGGCTGTCACAGTACTTCGATGTACTTTTGACAATTGCTTTTCAATAAATAATAAAATCATTAGCAAACATTTTGGGGAAAAAAATGAGCCTTCATATCGCCCCAGTGGAATAAACTGAGTTTGTGGGAGCATCACCAATATAAAACTTAGTCTTGAGATTGTATTTACAGAATTTCATTAATGTGTCTACATGTACTTTTTATTGGACAAAATATGATGAAAAAGACTATGGCATTATGTTTTTTTGAGCCAGATAAAAACTATTGAGACTTCATATTTTTTATTACTTTAATTAAAAAGGGGGTTTGAAAGTATTAATTTTATCTTAAAGGTATTTATTTTCAAGTGATTCAAGTGTTTCTAGTGCAACCTTATACCAGGATGTGTGGCAGAAATTTCCTATTTTTCTGACCTCTAAGACAAGTCTGTCCCTTTTTAAATGTTGCAGAAGAAAGAAATAGATCTGAGCAGATTTAAAAATTGCTTATCTTGAAATCATGTTGGATACTAAGGTAATTGAGTGCTTTGTTCTAATAGCTCACTCAGTTATTTGCCCTAATTTGTGAGCTAATATGCTAGGATTATTCCTGCCTGATTTTATCTATATTCAAAGCTATAATAGTGACTGTAAATGCAATAAGTAAACTTAGAATTGGGTAACATATTAGCCTCAAATCTGTCCACTTACTTATCTTCTATAAAGGATAAAATCTTCTTCTGTAGCTTGTGGACCTTGCACTGTTATGAATTATTACAACAAGCTTATTAGAAAACAAAATGGGGCATTCTAAGTAGCAGCATTCATGAGTAATCCTTATGTTTTCTGTTTCCTGTATTGTTGGCAAACCACTGGCATTGCCTTTCAAGCACAACTTTGTTGCAGTTACAGGTTGACACTTTTTTTCACTGATTATCTTTTCCTGTATTTCCTATCCTGAAAATAACATGACAAAATTTCGCAGTTGTCCCCTGACCAGTTATTAAACGCCTCTGCAAATGTTCTGAAGTAGCACACTTGTGCCCTTTCAGCACATTTTTCAGGGCAAGTGAGCAAGTCTTAACTGTCTCCCCTCATGTCTTTGACTGACAGGGGATTTCTTGTGTTTGGTGGGTCTGTGCACAGCTCTTTTACTAAAATAAAACTGCACTAAACTTTATGCATTCGATCCTTCACTTCAGCTTATACTGAAAGAAGCCAAATATGTCTGTGAACCTTGCCTCTTCCTTTCATACAGTGTGCAGACATCTTAATAATCTTTCCAAAAAAATTGCATACAAGTGTCAAGAAAAATACTTTGCTGATGAATGGCACAGTTCTATGGCAGAAGAGATGAAGTGCTCTGTCATCTGAGCCCATCATGGCCTATCATGTATGATCAAGTGAAAATTTTACATCTGTGTACAATTACTTGTATTGTTACAAATGGCATGGATGCAAATACACATGAAGGCATGTTTTGTACAATTAAGTTATTAGTATTTTTGACACATAGGTTACTTAGCTTTCCAGTAGTACATCTTCTGCCTATACTTATTTTTGGTTCAGTCAAAAGATAAACAGTTGTTTCCACTGATATGAGAGTGAAATATGTTCCAGGAATACTTGAATGTATATTGCCTTTCCTTTAAATGCTGTATATGTTCTCACTATCTAAATATAAGAATCTTCCACAATGTATATAAGAAACAGGAGTAGACACAACTGTATTATCTTTCCATCAGTCAAAAGTCTGCAAATGCCTTATCAATGACCATGTCCAGGCCTGGTATAAATACAACTCCAATGTCTTCAGTTACCTCACTCCAAACTATGGAAAGGCTGATTAACCTTCTCACATGTTGTTCTTGTAGTGAAATGGCTGTGTTAGTTATCACATGCAATCTTCTTGTATTGGTTTTTTTTTTTATTATTAGATGTATTTGTTTTTTTCTGTATAATGAAATATTAGATTGACTAAATTAGTGCATTCAGTAAATTTTATCATACTGTACATTTATGTACAAAGGCAAAACATACTGACATCAAGTATAGTTACTGTGTTGAGTACTACTTTGATTTACTGCAAAGAAATAAAGA
>JBCJKH010032081.1:0-11734 GCA_039877255.1 Loriculus beryllinus
TGAGACTTTTGCCTTTGTGAGGTATCTCATCCACTTATACTGGAAAATATAAGCATGTGGTTCAAAACACACCAGAGTTTGCCTTGCCAATTCTTTAGACTGCAGCTGTCCTGCTTATGTCTTCAATATATCATTAGCACTGCCGTTGGTCCTGATCATGATGTAAGAAAGCTCTTCTATTTCATTTCCAGATAAGAAAAACAGAGTTCAGAATGATTACTCTTTAACTGTTATTACAATAGAGCTCCCTCTGTTAATGTCTAAAGATCTCAAACTTTATTGTGGCAGGCAATAAAAATTGGCAGTTCTTACCTTGTAAAAGCTAACCTAAATGAGACAATGAGACAGAGCTATTTTAATCTGACCTCTTCCAAACATAAGTGAAAGATCTCATTATCAGACATATCAGGTTAGGAATATGAACATCAGTGTCACCTTGCTTGAATATGATCTTTGTGGGATTGTCAGAGCAATATCTTGATGGTGCTTGGCTGATCTATTTTATCAAAACACTCAGTGGCATATATGTTAGGTAACAATATGTTCCTTTAATAGCTGCTGTCATATGATGGGAAACTCTCCTTTTATCACATCAGCCTATTTTAAGGCATTATTTTCACTTGAAATGATGTTGAGAAAGACTATATTTGCCTAAGGTAAAATGAATATATTATCTCTCAGTAATATGAAGATAAATGCATGGCACCTTTCAGAGAAATACTTCTTTGCAATCAGATGGCACAAACAGGAGCTACACACTATTTTCTCTCAAACGCCTAGGAGCTGCTGTTGTCTAAGAGAGAGTGTGTGTGGAAAGTCAAAGTAAAGAGCCAAATAGGTTGAGATGGAGGGAGGAGGAAAAAAGAAGGCAGAGAGACGTACACATAGTAAGTTCTTTAGAAGAGCTCCGTAAATCCTGAGTAGAAACGAAAGTCTTTATGAATAAAAACCTGTCATGTAAAACTGCCACCAAATACATAAGCAGGGATTATTTGGTATAATACATCACAAGTATCTTGACACAGGCGCCTTGATTGGGGGGGGGGGAATGTGGAAATGTCACTTGCTTTGGAAAAGCAAAAGTAAGTGTTTGCAACCAAACCCTGAATACTTACATACATAGGAGGAATGAAAGCATGAGGGACAGGCAATGTCACTGATGATGGATGACTTGAGTTCTAAAATGGCTCAAAGAATCCAGATTTCTCTTTCAAATCTTTGGAGTTTGTGCGAGTTTCCCAGTCAGCAGTGGAAGAATGCTTTCACTGCTTCACTAAGGCTCTGAATACTCATGCAAATATTACAAGTCTGTGGTTTCTCTCCAGGGCATGTTACCCCACCAACTTCTCAGAGTCAGGCCGCTCTGTATTTGTGCTTGTTCAGACCAGCTGTAGGCTCAAAATAGTTTCTCACATATGCACTTCTGAAGCTCCACTCCCCTTACCCAGTAGCATTCAGGCACAACATTTTCCTTTCTTTTGGCCTGTATGAACATATGAACCATAGAATCAGAGAATGGAAAGCAAAACCTTTGTTACACAGAGCTTTCTGTGATGATATAGGATAGAAGCTCAATTTGTCCTGTACCTGACAGGAAAAACATTTGGCACGGATCATGAAATCTCTCTTCTCTGCACTTTCAATGAGCTGGGAAAAATATTTTATTTAAATGCCTTTTTTTTTTTTTTTCTTAATAAAATAAACTTTCTTATCATCTGAGAATGTATTTATTATTTATTTTTCCCTTCTTGAACAAATATAAGGAACAGAATGCTGTCTTCTGAGATAATGGCTGACGGGTAGAGGTCACACTTCAAAATTGGAATCTTCCAGATTCTAAAGGGTACTCTTTCCTGCCAGTGACAACATGCAGCCTAGAATATCATTTGCTTTTCATCTTTCTGCAGTTTCAAAGAATTTACTGAAGGCTAGAATTTACTCAAAGCTAGAGTAGAATCTCAAGGGGAAAAAATATTTTTAAAAATTAAAAAGACTGAGAGAGGACAAACTCAAAATACCTGACAGCCTGATAATTAGAACAATTCCTTATGTAACTGGACAAAATTGACATATTCACAGCAAGGATTTAAACCTCTAGGCCATCTGAAATTAGATCCAAGTGACAAGTATTTGAAACACATCCTGGACATAAAGCAGCTACAGCTGAGTTTAGTTAACTGGTCAGAATTTATGTATACTATTTCTCTAGAAGTGTATCATATGCAGATGAAAGAAACAGTTATTTTTTTCCTAAAAAAAAATAAAATCTGTCCAAAGCTGTTTCCAGGTGGCTCGAGCTTTTATTCTGCTTAAATTCAACATCTAAGAAAATTATGCAGCCTTTCTGTCTCTCTCAGCTTCCTGAACTAGTTGAGTTAACCACCACCTTAGGTAAACAAGATGTATTACAGAAAAGAGTAATATTCCACAGAAGAACCCATAAACACAGAAGCATCTAAAAAATAAAAATAAAAACATCCCCCCCAAACAAAAAACCCACAACAAAAACAAACAAACAAAAAACAAACAAACACACAACAAACACACAAGAACCCTTGAACCCACATAAATACATTAATGAAAAGAGGGCAAGTAGTCTTGACTGACAGGTCCACAGGTCTAAAGAAAGCCTCTAACATGCACTTGAGTTATTTTGTGCTGCCGTAAGATATTTTCTACTCTGGATTTTTGAATCCTCTTAAATGTGGCTTTCAGCATTGAGCACATTAGAAGAAGATACAACAGAAATGCCAGAATGATACCACTCCTGATTCAAACATCATCCATTTTCACTACAAGCTAGCAATGCTAGTAATATATCCAAATCACTGATGGGCACAGAGAACATTGCATCATAGTATCATGCAAAGCATACATACTTGCCAAGCTTTTTAGCTTTTTGTTCTTCTTCCATTTTTACATTTTGTAAGTTCATAAGTAGTGATCACAGACAGAAAGGGAAAAAGTAATGTTGCTTAAAGTAAAATAAATACCAGGGGCAGGGAAGGGGAGAAGATAGACTTGTGTTAGTAGAATCCCAATTTAAAAAAAAATCCAAAACAAAAACAAACATCAAAAGCAGAACATTTGCGAATGACCTGGTTTGCAGATCAGATCTGATCAGTTTGGTTTTCCTGCAGAACAGGAACTCCAGAATCTCAACTATGAGTATTTGGATGTGGTCTCCTCATTTGTAACTGGAGTGAAATCACAAATTCTCAAGGGGAAAAAAAAATAAAAAAAAAATAGAGAAATCTTATGTTCAGTGGTGTTTTGGTTTTTTGCTTATACAAACTGGAATTTCATTCTGGAAACCACAAAGATCTCAAATATTTAAGCAAAAATCAATTGTAAAAATTCTCACCCAAGAACTCATAAAAATGCCAGCTCACTGAAATAAGAAAAAACATTAAAACATACGACATTCTTCACACCAAAAGTTCAAATATCTTAATTTAGCACTTCAAATGATCACCTAACCTCTGTTGAAAGGAAGTGATTCATTCTTAGACACAGGTATCAAGATGTCAGCAATGTTTGGATATACCATGGATCTAGTCTAAGATTATATTTAAATGCAGGTTAGAAAAAAAATATAGTATTTCTGAGGTACGACTTCATTATCAGAGCCCAGAATAAAGTATTTAAACTGACCTAACAATATAATTTCACTTCTAAAGTACATACGAAAAATGACTAAGAACCAGTTGAAGTGTAATAAAGCAGTTGTCCAACATGAACATTAATTTATTAAAAAAAAAATACCACATCCAAAAAAAACCCTACAAGAAAAATGCAAAAACCTGCAAATTTGACAAACATCAATAGATGAAAGATGTCCACATTTCTAAACTCATGTAAAATAAAATCCTCCAAGAACATAAATTGCAGATGTTGGGTTTGACATCCTGTGTTGGGTTGACCCTGGCTGGATACCAGGTGCCCACCAAAGCCACTTTATCTTTGCTTCCTCAGCTGGACAGGGGAGAGAAAATATAGTGAAAAGCTCACAGGTGAGATAAGGACAAGGAGAAATCACTCACCAATTGCTGTAACAGGCAAGACAAACTTCAGTGAAAATTAATATATTACTAACAAAACCAAAGTCAAATAATATGAAATAAAACCATATCTTAAAAACACCTTCTCCCACACCCCTGCCTTCTTCCTAAGCTTAACTTCAGTCCTGATTTTCTCTACCTTTTCCTCTTTAGTGGTGCAGCGGGACAGGGAATAGGAGTTTCTTCATGCTGATTTAAGGAATAATTTCTTAAAAGGCATTAAGCCACTTTCTAAATGCAGTAAGAAGTTAGACCAAAATGCATTGTGTACAAAGATATTTTTTCATGTTTTTCTTCACTAAAATAACATTTGAGATCAAAATCTAGTTAAATATGTAACCTTTTACACTGCTAATGATTTTTACATTCAGTAATTCTATTCATTACTTTCAGACTCTATTTGAGTACACTCAAGTGAAAAAGCAGACACCTAATTCAATAACACTACTGTTTTACCATTTTGATTCACTGTCTTTGAGGTACAGAAAGCTTAAAAGTCAATAATTTATTCCCTGTTTTCTAGCAATTCCTGGGGACAGTAATGAAAATCATCCAGTGAAAGTGTCAGATATATGGAAGTAGTCTATATATGAAGCATTATTCTGTAGCCACAGAACTTCTGAAGTTTAGCTCTCTCATATTAACACCAATATTACATCTAAAATCATGTAAAGCACCAATTAAAGCAACACAGAGATACAGGCAAAGACCGAAATAAACCTCTTCCTCTAACAGAGGCCGTGTTGCTGACACTATTCAGAATGCTACAGTGAAGCAAAACATTTGAGAACACTTACTGTGATGGCAGTCTGCTGGAAAAAACATAGGCATGGCTTGGAGCAGGTTAGTCAAGTAAACAGCATTTTAATGGCTATATAAGCACAAAGAAATGTCTATGCAGAATTCATTTTGTTTCCCATTCTTCCACGTGTTTGCAGGCACACCCAAGACAAGACACAAACAGCTTGGTTCCTTGTGTTCTTCAGCACCCTGGGGCTTCCCCTCTTGCTGCTGCTAAGCCTGCAGCACCTTCCGGCAGAGCCCCCTGGGTACTGCACCTACTCTTAGCTGCTAACACCCATGTCTTTTTTGCAATAGTTTCAATATTTTGCACTCTCACTCTAGTTCATTTTAGCTTATGCTCCCTTTCATAACATCCAAGTCTTCAGCTGCTTTTTGCTCATGTTTCTGGTTTTCTTGGCTTCATAATAATCCTTATGGCCTGCAGCTGCTCGTTAACATTCCTCAAATCCTTATAACCCTTCCCCTTCTATTTCATGCCATCATTACCATCTCCATTTTCAGAAAGCAGGAAAAAAGGGTATGTTATTCGTTGTACAAGCAATGCCTTTGACAGCTACAGAGGGAGATGAGATTTCACCTCATTATCCTCAAATAGGTCTTTGGGTTCTACAGAAAGACACACAAAACAGTAACCTACAGATTCAGCTTACCGAAATATCAACCTCTTCTCTATGTTATACTCATGTTAGCAATGTCTCATAGCGCCTTTCACATGTACGATGAGTACCACCAAGTCTGCCGAATTAGCTAACATTTTCACTGATGTTTTCCTAAATTCTTTGGATTTCCATACCAATAAAAAGTGTATAATTTGTACTAATAAGATTCAACATTTGAAAAAAAAAATCATAGAAAAAAGGCAAATGTCAGATTATCACTATGTTGCAGCTAACTCAATATGAAAACCCTACACTTTTTCCTTGCACAAGTTAGCTTCCAGGTTTCAGCTCAGTAAATGAGCAGAGACGTGTTTGAATTTTCTTACCTTCAGATATTATTCAGATATTCAAGCATCACCCTCTGAATACATTTTCTATCACGTGCTAGCACATAAAGTTGAATCTACATCAAACTGTTGGAATAGATTCTAACTTGGAAAGCATCCATGTAAACAAATAAAAAAACTATAAAAGATTACCCCCTGTATTACAGCTCAGAGAGAAACCAGAAAACAATCTTAAAGGTGAAGTCAGTCATATTTACCAGAAAGAGGGAAACTAAGGAAAAAAAATAAGTTACGTACATGATGAAGTACCACTTAGTTTTTCATAAGTCTATATTTTCATATTCCTAACCTGCGAGAATAATATACACTGTCCCGACAGTAAAATGGTTTATTCTTCTTGCTGCATAGCTAACACATTCTTTTGGCTGCTTCTGCTCAGCAAAAATGTTTCACATTAAGAAATATGGGAGAAGATGAAATTTTTACTTTAGTAACCCTTTACTTCTTGTACAATATGTAAAATTATCCTAGTTCCATCAGCTCTGTACAATTCCATCTGCCTTTCTTCCTAGTACACCTGAATATTTTAGTCCACAAGTTAATGTGAATTATTTATCCCCTCAGTAATACACCTACATCATGTTTAGAATTTTTAACTACTAGGTTTCCATACAATTAGAGCAATATAATAATTACAACTTAACATTTTTAGCTGGGTGTTATGCTTTTTCAACTAGGAAGTGTTCCAAAACTAGAGATAATTGATTTTCATTTAATTCGTATGCATGTTGTTTTAACAGAAATGGTGTTTTAATGCCTGAAATATGTTCCACATTCTGCAAATCTTTTTTGTTTAGGAAAAAGTGACAGCTATTCAGGTTTCAATTTTGAGATCTAGCTGACTGTAGCCAGACTACCTCATGTGTAAAGTAATTTTGTTTCCCATAAGAACAATTTTCAACCACTAATGACTGAAGCAGTACTGTGAACTACCAAAAAGTGCAGCACTTCTGCTAATTTGCAAAAAGAGGAAAAAACAAGTCTCAAATTTCACTATAACAGTATTTTAATTTGCAAAGTTCAGTTTGGTGGAGTTAAAATTAATGTTTGAATACCACGGGAACTAACAATATTTACACATTTACTTTGATGAACATAAGATTGGCCTAGGCAATTAAGTTCATGGAGGATTTATCCTGTTACTGACAATGAGAGAAACATCTCAGGCAAACATATCGAAAGGTATTTCTTTATTAAAATTTCTCTTTCAGATTTTTATTTAAGTACAGAGTGACACTGAAAAAAATTACTAATTACAGGCAAAAAAATCCAGGAGAAAAGGAGGAAAAGATCTGTCTGCAAGTCTCACATGCTACACCTAACAAAAGGAGGATTTCACTTTGGCAAAAGGAGCATACTGGAGTGAGTCTGGATCTATTGCTTCTTTATTAAGTTGAGACTCATCTTTGAAAGCAGAAGAGCCAATGTTCTGCTTTATGAGATGGGTATATTGATGAGGGTGCATGCAGCTTTCTTCTCAGTGTTTCTGAGCACACTTTACATTTATTTTGACATGTCTGTGTATTATCAAAGTATTACAGAAGACTAAAAAGTCATTGTTTATTTTCATATCTTTGTAAACAGTCTTGCCAGCATGTGTTTTCTATCAGAGGTTATTCTGATAGTATTCTTGCCCATTTTCTAGGGTAAACATGTTTTAAAATTCTGAAAATATACCAGAAAAGCTATTTACAAACACATAATAGGATTTGAGGACATACTATCAAAACAATGCAACATAATGCAGTACATCAACAATACCTGTGTCAATAGAATTTAGCAGAATTTTCACAGGGACAAGGTAAAGGACATTGCTTTTAATTTTGCACTGTAAAACCCAGTCTCATGAGCCAGACTAGCTAACAGCAAGGCAAGAAAACATTTGTGCTGGGCCATTCTTGCTCCAGGCACACTTTGGATTGCAGAAACAGCACTATCTTGACTTAATTTACTGCACCACTTCAAAATCCCAAAGATAAATAAGACTAGGAAGGGAGATACTGCAATCCTTACCCTTATATGATGCTTTTAATTTTATTTAAGATAGATGTAGTCAGGATTTATGCAACTAAAAGATCTCTTTAGAAGGGAAACCCTAGAAAAAGCATGCAAGAGTAGTCATTATATGCTTTTAAAATAAGGGAGCATTAATCTTGCTTTTATTATATATACAACTGAATTCCTTAAAACTTGCAGACTTTTTAGCAACACTTCCCACTGATAGTTTTCATCATGCTCTACTGAGAGGCACTATGCCAACTGAAGCTTCAAAAAGGCAAGGGGAAATAAATCCAACCACACAGAAAAGATAAATATGACCATTCAGATAATAAAATAGCTCAAGTGAGTAGGCTGAAAGTTCAAGATGGAGCAGGAAGAAGACTCTTCTTTTCTTGAACTGTCAAATAGTATGCATACTTCAAAGTTCATATCTAATCTCCTTCTGAGGTCTATTCAACTATTTGCTCAATTCCGATGTCACATCCCACAAATATACGTAAAGTTAATAACATAAAGTCAAATTAAAAAAAAAAATTTAAGACATTCTTGTATTTGCAAGTTCTCAGACCTGAAGCCCATTGGTCAAGAAGGTTAAGAGGAAAATAAAAATGAAAGCAAATTAAGTCTCTACAGAAAGAGAGGAGTGGAGAAATTCATCTTCAGAGGACAGACAGTCTAAAGCCCTTTTGAAAAATCTTAGCTAATGCACACTGAGACTAACCTCATGAATTCACCCTCAGTTCTCAATATTCTGAACCAGAGTAATTGGAAGCAAGATAAAGTTTCCAATTCCACAGATACAGACATTTAAAAATAAAAATAATCCAGGGAGTTCAGTTAAGCTAGACAAAATATTTGGTTCTTAGTATTCACTGTGAACAAAGGTTAAAGTTCCATCTCTGTAGCATTATGTGCAAGCATTGGAGCACCCAGCCATTAACACTGCAATACCCTATGCATGCTGCCAGGTTATGGAGCCTGTCATAAGTATAATTTCAGGTTATTAATATTGCTGTCATATGTGGTCATCCCATTCCTAAAACAGTCCCTCTGGTGGCAACTCTATACAAGGAAAAAAGGAGATAGTCTGTAGTAAAAGCAGAACAGATGTACTGAGAGATGACTACACCTGAGACAATGCACATCGACCTACCATACAAGTCCCAAGGTATCAGTGGGGAATAAATTTTGGAAAAGGCTTATTAGGAATTCCTGTCAGGTAGAAGAATTTTCCAAAAGCAAAACCACACTTCCTATGTGCACACATAGATTCCTTTCCTTCTCTTATTGCATATATGTTTATTTCTATGTATAATATGCACACACGTAGTTTACATCAAATATTGAACAGACTTTGTTCTGCATTATGTGTGCAAGATTTTTCTTGGACATAACTTTATTAATTCTGTGATAGAAAATTAGACTTAATTTTTTTCAAATATCATCCCCAAAAACAAGATTAAAAGATTAATAAGCGTTCAGTTTTGATTTTCATGCTGAAAATGCTGATTTTCATGCTTGTTCATGCTGAAGCCTACTCCACGTCAGAAGAAAAATAATATATTTTTGCTGCGTCATATTTCTCATTAATGCTAAGTTCCACAGACTTGATCTACTTGTACCTATCTTGCAGAAACAGTGTAAAATCAGAGCAGATCATGTAACATAAAAAAGCACATTAGTTTGTCATATTAATTTTAATTTTTTTAGTTAGTACATTAGGGTTTACATTTTTCCAAATAATTACATTTGCATTTATTTGCTGCATAACAAACTACAATAGAACCAATCAATCTGCTTCTCTTTCCTCCTAGTAGCTTCTGAATTAACAGACTAAAGCATACTAATAGCTAGTACGTGCAAGTTTTACATTTCCTTCCAGTTTCGCCATTACAACACTGTATATTATTTGATCCATAACCAGTTATATTTAACAGAAACAGCACTAGTTTTGAATTCTTCTGCGTTTGACAAAACTTGTCAAACTGCAGCACTATTCCATAACAAACAACATGTTATATAAATTTCAGCTTTTCCATGAGAGGCACCAACATCCAACATAACAGGTCATAATGCAAGTCTCTATTAGATGTAAATGCTTTGGCAAACTGATGTTGGAAATATGAACCTTACCTAGTATTTGTATTTTTACTTTCAAAGTCTATTTTCCAAAAGAAAAACTGTGCTGAAAACTTGGTAATCTAATATATTTTTGTATCTTATGAGCTAACTTCTTTTTTCTTAGGAGCTGTATATTAAGTTCCATCAATATTTTTCAGCAAAACTGTATAGCACGTACTGCCAGCTAAAAATATTTTTCATTAGGATGACATAAAACACATTGCCATAGAATGGCAAAACATTTGTTTACCTTGAGAAAACACCACTAGAAAAAAACACCAAAACAAAACAAACAAAAAGCAAACAAGCAAAAAAACGCAGCATGGGTTTAATACTTATTACCCTTCTTGTACATCAGACTGCAAATATTGATACCCTGCTTTCCCTCAAATAACATACTTTCAAATTATCCAATGCAACAAATCCATAAATCTTTCAATTTACGCAACATATGTATTCCTGATATTATATTTAAGATTAGTCATCTCAAATCAAGTCTCACTCTGATATAAATTGTTTCTCATTCAAAGCCAGTAATGTGCCACAAGTGCCTACCAACAGGTATTTTTCTCCATCAACGATTGTTACAAGTAGAAGTAAAATAAAATATTTGGATATGTATAAGCACAGGAGTAAGAGAGAAATAATCTCACAAATGTAAAAGCTAATGCCTTGTCCAAAGACTAGCATCGTTACAGAAAGGGAAAAAAACCCCAACCAAGCAAACAAACATGCAAACAAAACCAAACCTTGAAGGACAGTGCTAGGGATGAATATATTTGGTGTAAAGTTGAGTGGAGGTTTAGGACTGAGAGGCCAAACGTGAATGGCAATTCAGGAGAAAATAGGATCTTACATGTGTCACCAGGGAAGCTGGTCTCTGCTCTTCCAAGAGCTGGAGGAGTCAATTACTGATTGGTCATTCTGAAGTTTTTCTGATCTCTCCTCAGTGTATAATTAAATCAATCAACCTCTTCCTAGTCCCACTAGGACCACTAGCCCCTAGCACCAGGAATATAATCAAGTTCAAACACACATATAAGGGTTTCTGGTAGAAGCAGACTACTAGTGGACAAGCAATAGATTACACTTCATACTAGAAAGCAATGTTTAGTGCAACAAAAATGCCTACTAAAATGCCTAAATACAACAAAAATAGATACTTCCATGAACACAAGAGAAGTGAAAGACTGATAGAATTTGGGAAGGTACATAAGAAACATGGTCAGAATATGCAAGGATGTAAGTAAGAAATATGTTAGTAAGATGAGATTCACCTTACTAAACTGTGAAACATTTTAACAAAAAAAGCTACAGTCCTATCACGTAATTCTTTGCTCCCCTGATATTCATTCTTTGAAAAAAAAAAACATTATGCAGGTAAAAGGCATATTGCTCCACTAGATACTTTTTTACACCTTCACTCTGGAAAAACAGATTCAGGCCATCACTGTAGTTAACCTTCCCATATTCTGGTGTATTTTGAAAGGAAAGTTTGTTTTCCATTGTACATGAAAGTCCATCAAAAAATTCTGTTTGTAATTTCTCCTTCATCACCTAACATGCAACACATTTATCATTTAGTAAGGCAAGAAGTTTGGAGGAAGAAAAGTGCCAGAAGACTCCTCCATGCCCCTCAATAGTAATCTCCCAATTTCAAGCTGTCACCTCTGCATCTCCAGCCAGAATATTAACAGCCAGAATATATAAGGAAATTCTATGTTCTTGTACATTTAAAGAC
>JBCJKH010032083.1:10055-26875 GCA_039877255.1 Loriculus beryllinus
GGGCTGCTCTGAATCTCTTCTCTGCCCAACCTGTAGCTGTGCCTGGGATTGCTCTGACCCAGGTGTAGGACCTTGCATCTGTCTGAACGCTAAACATTGTCTGAATGCTGAGCACTTCTTTTGGATTTAAAATGATTAACTGATGGGTTGCTGTATGTGGTTTGTTTTGGTCTGCAGAGGTTGCTGAAATTTATTCACTCTTCAGTCCAGTTGTATGATTTTTGGCCACCTTGCTCAAGTGCTGAAAAATATTTTTATGTTTGCAGAGCAGTAATGCAAAGAAAAGCGGTGTCAAGAAAGAGATAAGAATGCTAGAGCAGAGAAGAGAGTAAAAGATATGAAGGCATCTGAAATCAGGCAGAGAAAATTCCTGTTAACTTAGGGATTGAAAAAAAAAGAGTTCTAAAAATGCATCAGAATAGGAAAAAGGAGGAAGCAGATAGAGTATGGAAAAAGGAACAGAAAAAACAAAATGAAGGAAGAGTAAGTGGGGGAAAATAACCTAGCAAAAGTAATAGGGCTAGGAAAAAAATAACACTGTATATATAGAGAGGTGAATACACTCATGATAAGGTGGACAAAAAGGGGTAAGGAATGGTGCTGATATTTATAGGGGAAACCTATCACTTTTTCTAATTTGAGGTTAAAGATGAAGTATATATAAAAATAATGCTTTTTATTTTAAAACTAGAAATCTCTAACACTTTACTTATTGAGACTGGTACACCCAGAAGAACAACACTGCATTCTGCATATAATTCTGATATAAACACAGAGCTTTCTTATGTAGAATTGTGGAAAATGTCTTGCCTGATTCACAATAAAGCAGTGGGAAGGTAATAGGTGGATGGTATTGGAAATTGCACCAAGAGCTTTTGTTAGACCAGGTCACTAATGGCCATCTGACTACTCTACAATGCTTGTAAAATTGGCTGGTAACTTTGGAACTGTTTCTAATGGGACTCTGTCCATATCACAGAGATGACTGTCACGTTGCACTAGTGAATAACAGCTGTGTGCAGTAGCCATGCCAACACCGAGGAAATATTAGCACTGAGAAGGTGCTGGTAAATACAGCTATTCCACATCAGAGCAAGAATAAATTCCATCAAGAACTTAGTTTTCAATGATCTAAGGGCATGTGGTAGGTTTATTTATTCACTTGCAACCACATATATGCATGCATGCATGCATGCATGCAGGAGGCTGCACACCCAAAAACTGTAAGCAAAGACATTTTTTTAATAAGAAATCATTCAAAACTGCTGTGCATCATAGAAAATACCTTAAAATCTAATTGTGAAACATAATATTTCCAAGGATTTGACAGTTATAATAATTAGTTATAATAATTTTTAATAAACATTTGCACTGTTCTGAAAAACTTCCTGCATTCCATGGGTGCATAATTGCTGTTAACATTTGACAGCACTTACATGAGGGAGTGTAGTTGTGATAATGCCATTACTTCCAGGACTAATTGCTGTTCTCTGTGGGTCAAAGAATATGGCCCTAAATGGAAATTAGGGAAGAAGGGTTGGGAAGAATAAAAGTGTGAAATGTTTCATAGTTCTGCAGGCAAGGAGATTTGGGGATGATGAAGGAGGAAAACCAAAACCTGAGTGGCAAAACAACTTTCTGCAGTATCTCTGCTTCTTCAGAGGCATCTGCAAATACTGACTTAAACCATCTCTTTAGGTTTGTGCGACACGATCACATTGTGGGGTAAAACTGGAATCGGTACTTACGTTAAATGAAATCAAACCCAGAGCTTTGCTCTTGCAATCACACGTACTGCTACATTTAGACTTTGGTCAGCCTGCAGTCAGGCTGAAAATGATTCCTGACTTGCACAGGACTGCTCAGTTTATGGGGAGCCTAAGCTACCCTCAAGAGCTGCAATTAGCCTTTTTTGGAAGCAGAATAAGAGACTGGGTGGATTATTGTCTTGTTCTGATATGGCAGTTCTTCTGTGTTTGTATTCAACAGGATTTCATTTGTTCCAAGGAAGTATAAAAATGTCGTTCTTCTTGCCTAGTTTGCGTTTTCTTTTAGAGCTTGTGTGATTATCTTTTGTGGTTGGAAAATAGCAAGTAACTTGTGAAGAGTTTTCCATGAGAAAAGATGAATGCTATGTTTATCTTGTCTTTGCCAGTGCATTAATGAACAGCTTTTTGTTCTTTCCAGAAACCTTTCAGTAAGTGGAGTGTCAATGATTTCAGTGTTGGCAATGTCTTGTTAATGTCATCCAATATATCTTAGGCACAACAGATAGAGCAGTTGTCACTTGCATAGGGTGAGTTTGCCACATTGTAAGTTGTGAGCCAGGACGAGCTGAAAAATTACCAGATGATGTCTCCATAGCTGTGATCTAACTGTCCTTCTCTGTCCCTCCTCTCTGAAAGGTTCCCCCTGCCAAAGCCCCACCTTGGCTTCACCTTTACAGCCTTCAAGGGAGTTTGCTTCCATTTATGTACAATTCCTGACAGCTAGTAAATTCCTCTGTATTCCTCTAACATTCCCCCATAAAGATCTTTCTATTAGGATTTCAGTTTGCATCAAGAGTGTGCTTTTGAATTAAATCTTGTGTTTTTTCCTGCTTCCAATGCTTCGTTTTCAGTGTGCATGAACTGGATTCCCCTCAAATGGAATTAAAATGGAGGAAACAATTGGGAAGACGGTTAATGGATTCCAGCTGCAGGTGGTAACTCATCTAGGGTATCAGACCAGAGCTTAATGAAGTAAAACCCCTTAAAACACATATAGTGTGGACACTGGGCGTGCAACACCAATTGCTTTTCTCTGCAGATCTCTTCTGTTGGCCTCATTACGTGCTAATTTAGTTGTCAGCAATTCAATAGGCCTAATTTTAAATATGGAAAAAAGACCAAAAAATGATCCACAGGAAGCTGAGTATATGATCCTCAGCTAAATGAGAAACAGGGAAGACTCTATTTGAAAAATATATCTATGTTTTTGAGACAGATGGCTGCTGTATTGGTTAAGTTCTTGCAGGTACTTGATCTGCTTTTACATCTGCTGTTATGTGCAGTTCATTTGGAGTCCTCTGTTGAAAAAATATTTCTTGCAGAGAAAGGCAGGGTCAAATTCTGAGTCTGAAGGATCCATGACAACATAAGCAGCTAATCTTAATTTCTTTTATTATCATCTTGACACTTTTGTTCTATTTTAACACACTACATGGCCTAGGTCCAAAATCTGCAGTCAATAAAGAACTGCTGTTAACTTGGCCCTAGTGTGATACTGAAAAACATTTTAATTCAATCAATAAACCAGAAACAAGAGTGAGCCATTGTAGAAGTGGACAGTACTGTGTTCAGAGGGATCTCCAGTTGTGAGTTATTGTCATTCTCTTCAGATGGACTTGTTCCAACCACTAGTCCCTCCAACATTTGTCAGTTGCAGTTCAGTTACTTTCACCAGTTGCTGGTTTTCAATTTCTTATCCGTTTTCTCCTATGGGACAAACAGATTCCATAATGGCACTTGCACTGTAGATGCTGCTTGTCGTGTGTTTGTTTCTGTACTGAAGTTTGCACCTTTTCCTTGTTCAGTTGTGCATGCCAAATGTTTAAACATTGAATCCACAGTGATTTATTTAGAGCTTTTTAGAATTTATATGCAAGGAGTTGCAATTTTTCAGAAGTAGCTGCATAACTGGTGGCAAGAACTACATTTCAGATTTAGTTTTGCCCTTTGAAATTTTCCTTCCAATGAAACCCCAGTGGGTTTTGTTGTTTATTGGTTTAAGCAATTCAGTGCCTTCCATTAAAGTCCTGGGTTTTGAGGTTATAAGTGCTGGACATCAGCAGACAGACTGTTGTTAGAAGGGAATTGCAATCTCTCAACATCTTTGAAACCAAATAATTAAATTCTTACTACATTATTAAGTATAAATAGTACAGTACTCTTGAAAAATCAATATATAGGCAATGAGAAACAAGAAGATATGAGAGTTTTCAGTCTGAAAGGGGTTCCTGTTGAGGTGTGTAATATGCAACTGTGTAGATGGTATTAGAAAAAGAGCAGAAATCAGCTGTCAGTTGCACAGGGTATATGGTGAACCAAAGAGCTCAAAATAAGATTTTCAACTCCAAAGTTTGCTTGTTTGCTTTGAATATTGTCATAAATGCAGATTTTTCAAAAGTTCTGTGAAAGAAGCAAGTGGAAATTGTACTGGAGTGCACTCGCCATGGCACTGAATGGGTATGAATACTAAGGAATAACTTACCATTCCTCACCATGCTGACTGTACAGAAATTATAGAAATAAAAAAATCAAATAAGTTTCCAATTAAGACTTCAAGAGATGGCGTCACTGTTCTGCATGTGTTTTGATCATGGTGAAGAAAAGGTTAGAACATAATGTGATATATTACTAGTAGCATGTTTTTAGTCCTTTTCTTTTTGGTACTGTTTATGTGATTTCAGACATCGTGATGCAAAAATCCTTCTGTGTTCTTTCAAAAGCTTCTCTGGTTGTTTGTGGTCTCAAAGCGTTCCAGGGCTAGGTTTTGGCAATTTAGTGTGTGGATGCCCTCATTTCTGTTGAGTTCTTCCCAAAGGAAGGCAATGTGTTCTGTAGAAAACTTTACCCCTATAGAATTTGCAGTAAGTTAGCGCTCTCAGAGCATGGAATTCAGATTCTCCCCGCTGTCAAGGACTTTAATTTATCCATCGACTTCTGGCTTGAATACGAGAGAGAGTACACATAGGAATCTGGAAGATTAAATAAAGAAAAAATACTTGAAAAGTGTTTTGCACCCTGTTCCCGATATCAAGAATGGAAGATACTATGCAAAGACTGAGTCCTTTTTTCTGGTCTGAGATTTTGTACTGGATTTGAAATCCATTATGGGTTTTTCAGCAAGTTTGCCATGACTGTCAGCTTTTAACTGGGCCTAAGGTGATGCAAAGTAATTTTATCCTGTGCAAAGTATTGGTACTTCACTATGTCTTACCTGGAGGTCTTTGGATTTTCCTCTTAAATTGGAAAGTGTACATGTTTCCAGTTACAGATCCAAATTAATGATGAATGTGTATGATATTTAAAGCATAGGCACTGATTAATATGTGGGTTAATAATTCCTTTTTTAAGGAAAAACAAACAATATTTTCCACCTGAAAAACTGAGGTTGTCATTGTTCTTCAGTGGAAGAGTTAAATTGATTTATAGTTGTTCTTTTATCCTAGAGAAGCACATATGACTGGTGTCGAATGCTTTCCTCTGAATTGAGCTGGCAATTAATTCAGACACCTGGTGATTATTTTTCCAATGTAGGCATGCTATTCTGAAACCTGGGTGCTAGAAAACATCATCTTCTTTGATGAAAAGATTATTGAATGTTGACCTATTTAAACATTACTTCCTTTCTTTTCTAGCTTAAAAAATAAAAAATGGTTTGGTATATTGTCAATTGCCTTAGAATATATTGTAAGTAGATTGTTTGAGGTTTTTATGTTGGCTGGTTTAATGTTAATCAGTTTTCCAAGAGAAGGAGTTTGTTGTGATACAGATTTGGTTAGTTTAAGACATAATCCCACAGAACCAGGCTAGCTTTTGATTGTGCAGCCCAGCTGTTTCAACTCTGCATGTACAAGCTATTGAATACTTACTAGAAAACTTTCCATTTCATTTATTTTTTTATCTTTTTAAAGGCTGATATAAAGAGATAATGAACAGCTGATCCTAAACCTGAGGCACAGTGAAAAGGTAAATCAAGAAGGGGCATATTACTCTGTTTAGAAGGGGCATATCTGTCACGGTTACTTTTCTGTAAAATAGAACTTATTGCAAGTTTTCTTTATTGTCCATTTAGACTGCAGCATCCAAGTTAATCCCACCTACCTTAGACTAAGCTTCTCATTTAGACATTAAAATTAAGAGTTTATCGAGTGGTGATATTTTCCATCTGAAATCCAGTGAGGATTATTTAGCTGCTCATGGAATGTAAACATCTGATATATGCATGTTGCTTATGTAAACTGTAAGTCTAAATAGATGGAACAGGTATCCAGCCCCCCCCCCTTTTAAGGGCATGAATAAAATGACTACAAAATACCTGTGGGGTCTACTGGCTTGTTATAAACAACATGCAAATGAAGGAAGGAGTGTGAAAGATGAATTGGAAACACTTTGAAAAATAGAAGGATGAGACAAGACATTAGATTCTTATTTTAGGCCTAGCTGCTAATGACTGAGACCAAAAGCTGGATAATCCAGAATGAAAAGACATAAACCACTTTCTGTTAAAGCAGTGGCAGTGTAACTTGTTCAGACGTACTCCATGGTGACGTGTTAGCACAGACTCCACAGCCCTGCTATGGTATTTCATTTTTTTGTCAATGATAAGATAATGTGCCCTCCATGGAGATACCTTCACATGGATTTATTTTTACTTTGAAAACAGCCTCCACAGCTTTCCGTTAATGATAACTGCAAAAGGTTGCTTATAATTGTATATCCTTTCCCCCAAACAATCTGACACTTAAGTTTATTATGAGATCACAAAAGCCAGAGGTTAAATCCAGTCTATTTTCCGCATCTATAGCAACTGCCAGACAGCCAGCTTTCCGTTGTGCAGGTTTTACAACAGGAAAAGCATGTCAGACTTGACATGCAAAGGGCCAGTTTCACCTTGGTAAATTTAAAGGCATAGGGATTTAACACTGGCTTGATCTACTGCAATCCACATCAGTGGAAGATTCTCCCCCTTCTTGTTGTATTTTGAATGGGAGAAGGCGGCTGTAGTGTATAATCTTCCTCCAGGAATTCTCTGGACCAACAGTGATACATGGCTCATGCTGCATCATGATGTTGTTCTTCATCTAGACAGCTAAAATCTGCCATTCAGACCTTGCTGTAAGGATGCTTACATAATGAGTCTTCAGCAGCATTGATTGTAACACTGGGTCCTTTTCCCAGCAAGCTTATCTTTCCATTGGAAAGGTTTTACTAAGAGACTGGTGCAGGCAGAATTTCAGTTACTCATCAGTGGTGGGGAAGCTGCGGTCATCCCAGCACATGGAAGTAGTCAGCTTTCATAGTTATAGTGAAACTGTCTTTTTTTCTTCTTGTGAATGACTCACTGAAAGTGGAGGCTGGCTGTAATAAAAATACATATGGTACCCATGGCTCATTCAGGCAAAAGTGTGAATTAGCCTCACTAAAAATGTTGTTTGGAATTCTACTGTACTCCTAAGCAGCAGTCCTGTGCACTCCATTATGCTCTTTTCTAGTGCACGGCAGACCAGAGCAACTTCTTTGCAGATGACAGAACAACTTTTTCCCTACATTTGTTTCAGAAAGCTGGCATTAGCTTTACTGGCCAACATACTGCTAGCCTCCCATCTCTAAGCTTTAAACCCTTGAAATTCTTCATGTCTACTTGGTAGCTAAATATAGCATGAATAAAAACTAAGAAAGCTTATGTTTCCCAGATTGTAACTTCAGCTACTCAGTGAGTTCTATACAACAGCCTTAAGCTTTATTTCTGCATGTGCAGCACTTGGCATATTGCTAAAATGGGCAATCTTCTTTATACCATCATGAATTTTAAGAAACAGAAATGTTGATCGATTATGTAATGCTAAAATCTCTCTCTAAGAACAATTATTGTTGCCTTCTGACTATGCTTTGTAATTAATGTGACTGTTTATGGAAAGACTAGAAAACAGTATTGAGAGTGTTCTGCGGTTGCACAGCTCCTTTCATGTGGTCATCTAATGACATTTTACAGATGTGGAAGTGGTGCACCCTTCAGTTGCAAGAAGGTATTGTTTTACAGAAGAGGAGAATGGAATAAGATGCTTCCACCACTGAACAGCCTTGTGCTCCTTATGCAGGACATCTGATCATTCAGAAACCCCAGATAAATCATCCTACCTGTTGTTTATTCACATCATCCCTTGAGATTTCATGGGAGAATACAGCTGCTAAATCTTTTAAAAGCAGTTCAGTTAGTCTTAGAGTACTTGCAAATGTGTGCTTTAGGGTACACAATAGGGCGTGCATGTATTTTTCACTTTCCATTTCTTTCGCTTTAATAACAGTGTTTTGCTTGAGTAGCAAAAAGTGATATAAAAGAAAAGTTGGGAGCATTAATTAGTTTTCTGAGAAATGAATTTTATGTGTGCCTCCATGCACTGGCCATAGCTAATGGCATGTAGTTTCTGATATCATCTTTATAGTCCTCATACTATAAAGATGAAAATTGGAGGACAGTCTCACTGTTAATAATGGTATCTTGCTGAAGCCTTTCCAGATAAATATTTTGTGGAGGAGGAACTGATTGTATAATTTCATTATGTGAAATACTGCTGAGAACTTCCTAAGTTTTGCTGTAGAGACATGGATAAATTTTAAAAAATGACATAAGTAAGGAGAGTTGGTTATCTGAGTCATTGGTAGTGTTCTGTAAGCTAGTTTTCAGCTATAAGAATGGTCAGCTAAGTCAGTGTCTGTTAAATACTGCTGAAGTTAATGCTTTTAAAGTTCTCCTTACAACATGTTGGTTTTCCAAGGAAATACATGTCTGAGGTCATGGACTTGAGTTTCAGGCTTAATAGATCTCAGTCATCTGTTGGAAAGAACTTGATGCTGATAGAGAAGTGGATATATACATAATATGTAGTGACCAATAATAAAAGAGAATTGGATTCTTTATAGTCCATCGGCTGAGTGTCCAGAAGTAATCAAAAGCAATTGAGCCTGTGTTTATTATCGGGACAGTTTTCCTGGCAATCATTTTCCTCACTTCAACTCTTAGTTACTACTAACCTTTTTGGATGTGTATATATTTGACGTGTGAATATTTTAAGGTGACCTTATGCATAATAGGTTTTGGGAATTGTAAAAGAATGTGGCTATTTTTTCATCTGTATAATATATGCACAAAACACTTCTCGGGGAAGAACTTAAAAGTGTCTGCCTTTGTGCAAGTAGACCTTCTACTCAGTGATGCAGTTATACAAAAAGGGAGATGACTTTGCAGCTTCATGATACCTGTTTACTAATGGGACACTAGTCCTCTGTGGAGCTTGCTTCCAGCTCCAGTGGCTTTGGGTTTGTACTAACTTAGGAGTAGGCAAGACATATCATTATGGTTTAGAGCAAGCTCAAACTGTATGACTGAGTCTTACCTATAGCACACACCCCTTTGGCATATTGTTTTCTGAGCCCTGCCCCATTTCCAGTCCTAAACATAACTGGTGACCAGCTACTATTGTATGGATCAGACAGACTTGTCAGACGAGGGAGTGTCTGACCAATGCGCATTTCAAAATAACAACAACCTAGAAGCAGTAGGAGAACCAGTCAACCAGTTGAGCATGAATCCATGGCTCAGTGTTAGAAGCAGCAGACTGGCGTCTGTTACACTCCCTGTGAACCTAGTTCTTTCTTGAAGTAGATTCTCCTTTCTGTACTGTGTATGGGATAGGAGGAGAAATGGAGGCAGGGATGAGATAAAAGACCTTCAGCCTCATTAGCCCATGCAGGCTGTATGTATGTAATAGGAAAAAATGCAATGCAACATTTGTCTAGTCATTCCTTGTTGAAAACTCGTACTTTCTTCTCACCCATGGAAGAAGCATCATTTTTTATATCACACACCTCTAAGCCACTGCACAGTTAGTAAGATGAACATCAGCTTCACAGTTTGAGTTAATGTATGTCTGAGAGTTGAACTATAGATAAAATCTGTAGTTAAGGAGCATATCTAAATTGAATCTCCTGCTATTATTTAAGAGCAGCAGCCAAATAAGAACCTCTGGTTCTTACTGATGTGTGTCTTGGCATTACTTTAACTTAGTGTAATAATTAGCTCATTAGCTTCTGTCATACCAGAGCTGGTGGGTATTTAAGTTAGAAGACAACTTTTGCTTGAATAATGTGCACATTTTCCTTTCAATTTTGAGAACTGGAAGTTGCACTGAAGTGCTAAAGCAAGCCTGTGACATGCCAATATAACATATAACATGAAGATGGACTCTGATGGTAGTTTGCAGATCACAGAATGTAATGTAAAATGACAACAAAGAGTAATTTTTTAGTTCTTAGCTGCTGTGTACAGATACAGTAACCTAGGGAAGCCTTAGAGGGACTGAAGCACTTGAATTTTACAGGTAGGCGATTTTTTACCATTTTTTAAATGTTATCAAAAGGTTCATTCAGTCATTGGTTTTGTTATTGTTCCTTAGCAGAAATGGATTAAAATGTTCTTTTAAAATACTGAGAAGTGATCTGCAACACTTTCTGTTTACCCCTGAAAGCAACTTAAAGTAAATGGGTTCTGGGTGATCTGTCTTAGATTTCCTGCTTATTAAATGTGATGCACAAAGTATTGTGACTATGGCCAGTGTCAAAGGCATGGCAGAATGTAAAGCTTTTCAAGTGTTTTGAGAGCACATTTCATTTGGAACTAACAGGGTTTTTTTCTTTGAATGCATACTAGAAACACAATTTGTTCAAAGGAATGGGGACAGAAGAGAGCATATTTTTAAAAGCTCTGCAACACAGCCTCACCAAAATAGGTCAGATGTCTGCTTCTTGAGTTTTGTCTCTCTCCATAGGTGGAAAGTATTTTGGATTCAGTGTTTGTCTATTTGTGGTGAATCTGACAAGCTGTTTTAAAATTGCAGGAAGAAAGGCCAACAGCGAATGTGAAGTAGACAAATTGCTGTACATAAGATTCATTGAGAGGGGTTGATTTTTTAGGAGCTTGAACGTTTTTATGTAATACACCTTGAATTTTTATTTCTTGCCTGCAGAGCATTATAGAAGTACAAGGTACTGTACATTCAGCTAAGGGCACAGTGGGACTGGCAAGAAGTAGCTCTGTAAAGTGTGCTTTTGAAGAAATATTCCATTATTTCTGAATTAATAAGGTAGAGGTTCCTGGAAATGCCTCTTTTTTTGTCGTTTGGTTGTCTGTGTCCCTCCTCCCCAACCCCCATCATATTCTTAGTCATCAAGCCCTTTAATGCTTTTAAATTTGGTGCATTTGTTGCTCTTATGAGAAAAGCGATTAATGCTTATGCACCACAATAAGTGAAAACAGCACAAAAATCCTTGGGTTTAAATATTCAGCATAATGTTTGTACTATGTCAACACATAAAAAGCATGGATGACATAGGTATTAGGTTTAATCTTTAGCATTAAGACTGGTGACAGTAATTTTTAAGTGCAGATCATGTAAAATGATGAAATTCATTTATTTGTCCTGAGGTATATTGTGACCAGTTTATGCACAGTTGAAATCCTTCCTGCTACTTTGATTTTTATTTTTCTTTTCCTTTTTTATTCTTCTCTTCATTGAGCTTTTCCAGCTCTGTGTCTTTGATATCTTTCTTTTAGTCTTGAATTTCATGTTTTGTAGGCAGACAGATGCAACTCTCACATTTGGCAGCTGTGAGGTCATGTGCTGTGTGATCCCATCATCTTTCTTGCCTTATTGGTTCCGCTTAGCCACAGAAGGGCAATATTGATAGAAGAAATCAATAGCAACTCCTTCACCCCACCTCTCTTCTTGATAAATTGTGTGATAAATTGTAGCAAGAAGTCTGAAGACAATTCATTCCTGAAGCCTCTCATGGAAAAAAGAAAGGTTATATTATGCCATCCTTTGGGCATGGAGGCATTGCCCAGTTTGGCTCTTGAGATAAGCTGACACTAATTTTACAAGACAGATTATAATGTTTTCACGACTTTTTTAATTTTTGCAAAATCAAAATACTGATAACATGTAAAGCAAAATGTGATATTACAAGGTTGTAGCTGGGCCTGTTTTAACTCGCAAAGCAAATCTGTCTGGTTCTTTTATTCTGCAAAGTCAAAAAAGAATCTCACAGTAGTTTAGATCAAACGCCATGGTAACCCCAGGCAAATACTGACCTCTCTCCCCTTGAGTAATAAGCAGAAGTCATCTTTGCAGCTCAACAGTTAAGGATCATGTTGGTGTATGTCTGTGTATCATCTAAACCATTAAAACTATTCTTTCAGTGTTGCTCTGATACAGGCCCATAGTTCTGTGGAACATTGGAGATACTTCGATTCTGGAAATCTGAAATTGAAAATAGAAAAATCTCTTGCTGAAGAACTGCAACTGAATTATAAACATACATTGTGGAAATTGCCTTTTTGAGTCTGTGGCTTCCTGGATTGTTTTTTGTCTTTATTTCACTATGGCATCGTCCTCCTAAGGTCTGAGTCTCCAGTGTTGTTCTAACATGTAATCTGCTTGTCTTTTAAGAAAAACAAAGACTCTGCACTAACTCTTACACTGTGCATGAGTTCCAGCTGATGTGCAATATGGTGTACTTGACGTGATCTTAGGTAGGCAACTTTTTCTGGCATGTAACTGTACATGTTTCTTTTAGGTTCCTACATTCTTTGTTCTTCTCCTAAAAATTCTTTGATGTATTATAAAATGTCATGTACTATAAAATGCAGTGTACCAGATTTTCAGCTAATAGAAACTGGCATTTCTTAATAGTAGTCCTCATTTTAGACCTCATCTACCTCAGTTGCAGAACTGGTCCATATTTTGAGGTGCTTTTGCTTAGAGTAAACATTGACTGTAAATATTTTTATCATAATCACTGATTAAAAAACCTGGCTCAGTAGGAGAAACAATAGCAAATCCTGAACCAACCTTGTGATTTGAACCAAAGTGGTTTTGAAGGTTTGATAGCAGGTTAAACAGTGATTAACTTCCCAGTAACAGTCCTTTGCAGGTAATCAGTCGGGCTCATTTTCCTGAGCATCAAACCACTCTTGCTACTGCTTCAGTTTATCCAAAGTGCTTCTACAACAGAGCAGTACAGAAAGCAAGTCTTTTACTTACATTTGTGCGGAGTTATATGAAAAAAACCCTGCTGCTGGGCATTGTAGGGGTGACTTCACCTCCTACAATGTTGCACTTCAGTGGTTAAAATACCACTCCTGTGAAATACTCCTATCTTTATCCCTTCAGTGAGATTGGCTGAAAGTTATGTGAGTGGAATATCACGGTCTGTCTCATGTGAGACCTCCAAGTATAGGTTCTGGCTGATGAGAGACATCATGGTTGGAGAAGAGTCATTAACATACCTTGGACTTAATCATTATTTAGGGCAGCTGGAAGAAGAAGCAAAAAAAAAAAAAAAAATAATAAAAATATCCAGTCCAAACCAAATAAAAATAAAAGCCCACCAGAGGAAATGCATTTGGCCTGTTGTTACAGGTTTATAAAAACTACAGGTTTTTTTCTAAAACTGGCTGACTAGTAAATACGTATTAGTGGTCATCTGCCTGCTGGTAAACCACATATTAAATGGTATGTCTGCTCTCAGGATTGCCATTATGTGGTCTGTTAACAGATACCTAGTTGTTGATCTGTCGTATTTGTATTTATAAACACTTGCGCTGCCAATCTGATAATAGTACAACAGAGAGATTGCATGATCCTTCTGTACGAAACAGCCCGAATTTCAGCTCGTGAAAATTTGCTGTAAAACTCATGGACAAGTTACAAACTAAGAATTAGTGACCAAATTTATTCTAGGAATAATTATAAATGAGAATATGTTAAAGAAAATTATTATTATTTTAAGAACATTTTTTTACATAGAGATCAAGTTGCTTAATTAGTTATGAGCTATTTGACAGAAACATTATGCTTAACACAGTTACTCTATTCAGTATGTGTTGTATATGAAGAGAGAAGGTCATATCTATCTACACTATTCGTGCTTACAATTAAGGCAATTTACTGTTTATAGCATAAGGCTAATAGAATATGTATGATTCATTATAGTCCACTCCAATCTCAACAACCTAACCTTTTATAAAATCTCCTCTGTGTGTTGCATTCTATAGAGAGACAGTCTCACAATTAACCCTTTGTATTTTTAGCATTCCACATCTGCTGTCTGGTTTGGACAAGACAACAGTCCACATATTCTTGCTTCTCATGCTGAGCTGAATTTTTATTATACCCAAACAGTTGATTGCAAACAAGGAATGCCAGAAGTGTTTTGTATGATTTCAGGTTCTTGCCAATGAAGGCTGACCTTGTTTATTTCTCTGGAAATGGCTTCAGGGTATAATTGAATGTTTGCAGACAGTTGAGTCAGAGTGCTGGAAAAACAGTCTAAGCAAAGTCTAGTGTACTGAAAATTAAAATGTTTCCTGGAGGATTACACTAGCAATTATATTCACCTTTGTTCCAGCAGATGATCAAGTTAAATCAGTCACCTATTTGCTTATTTTTACAGGGTGTGGGGAAACCCTTTCTCATTTGTAGGCTGAGTAGCTTCTTAGCTAATAAAAGGAGAGCCACTCAAGCACAAGAATCAGTGAATCTTTTCTTGAAGAAAGCATATTCCTATTCTATATGTAAGCTTTTGCTGTCTTTTAACAATCTCTGTATTACCACTGTAGCAGACACGTTTAAAAGACAGGTTACATAGAACTGAAGCCTAACAGCAGTCCAACAAATTCATGTTTGCCCCAGTCTTGTCTCAAATTATTTTCCTTTATTTTGTCTCAAAATTGTTCTTTCCCATTTTTTTTAACTTCCTGCCCGTTTCCTCATTCTGTAAATGTCAAGTCTTGTTTTCTGTAATTCCCCACAGGTTAATACCTTCCACCCTCCCTGTTAAAAAGATGATATTTGATTGAGGTGATGTTACTGCCCTTAACCAAGTATTAAATCTGCTTGATATTTTTTCCCCATTCTTTCACATCCAGTTTGTTTTTGACAACATTAGTTCTTTGGATCAAGGGCTAGCTTCTTACTGTCCCTTGGTGCACAGGGTTGTATACACTATAATAATTCTTCAGATGTATTGCTCAAGAACAGCATTAAAAATTAAGTAAAATAAGCTATTAAATTAAGTAAAATCACAGAATAATAGAATAGTTAAGGTTAGAAAGGACCTTAAGGTCATCTAGTTCCAACCCCCCTGCCGTGGGCAGGGACACCACACACTAGACCATGTCATCCAAGGCTCTGTCCAACCTGGCATTGAACACTGCCAGGGATGGAACATTTATCACTTCTTTGGGCAATCTGTTCCAGTGCCTCACCACCCTCACAGTAAAGAACTTCTTCCTTATATCCAGTCTAAAATTCCCCTCTTTAAGTTTTCACCTATAACTCCTTGTCCTATCATGACCGTCCCTAATGAAGAGTCCCTCCCCAGCATCCCTATAGGCCCCCTTCAGATACTGAAAGGCTGGTATGAGGTCTCCACGCAGCCTTCTCTTCTCCAGGCTGAACAGCCCCGATTTTTTCAGCCTGTCTTCATACAGGAGATGCTCCAGTCCCCTGATCATCCTTGTGGCCCTTCTCTGGACTTGCTCCAACAGTTCCATGTCCTTCTTATGTTGAGGACACCAGAACTGCACACAATACTCCAGGTGAGGTCTCACAGAGCAGAGTAGAGGGGCAGGATCACCTCCTTTGACCTGCTGGTCACCATTAATGAAATACCATTAATTTGCATGTTAGGGGTGAATTAATGTTAATTCTGAATTAATCACCTGCCAAATAGTAATTTGAGGCACTTAATACAATGATGACAGTAAATTACAGCATGTTCTAGATAGTTTCTAGGTAGTGCCTGGTCTTTTATAGTGTATTTCACAATTGTGCCCTTGCTCACTGTTGAAAATTTGGTTACTTTTTCGCTGAAATAAGTATCCTCAGCCTCTGTATTAGAATCAAATTTTTTTTTTTCCCATTTCTTCTGGATTCCCTAAATCATTCTAGAAATGGAAGTTGATTACTGTTGAGGAAAACTGAGGCTCAGATAGATCTCATTTGAAGCCATTGCAGGAATTGAAATTATCTGTATCCCGCTTGGCAGATGGAACAAACCCATGTATCAGATTTAAATGTTACTGAGATTAATTGTTTTTAACACAGATCTAGAATCCTTGATATGATGTTTGAGAGACATTTTCAATGACAATGACAAAAGGCGGAAAAGATTTTACAAGTTCTGTTACTTCTCTTAAAATTAGTAACAAATACAGTCAGTGTTCCTAAAAAATCAGCCTATTACTCATGGGCATTTGTCACTGTACACTTTAAAGAGAAAGTTGATGGATTTAGGAACCTGACCTCCTTGAAACTGGGTTGATTGCCCAACTTATAGAGTCACAGAATGGTTTGGGTTGGAAAGGATCTTAAGATCATAGAGTTGTAATCCTCCTGCCATGGGCTGGGTCACCTCACACTAGACCATGTCACCCAAGTCTCTGTCCAATGTGGCCTTGAGCACTGCCAAGGATGGAGCAGTTACCACTTCTCTGGGCAGCCTGTGCCAGTGCCTCACTACCATCACAGTAAAGAACTTCTTCCTTGTATCAGACCTGAACTTCCCCTGTTTAAGTTTATACCTATTGCCCCATCCTTCTTCACAGGCAGACTTCGCATAGGCAGGGACACCTCACACTAAACCATGCCACCCAAGGCTCTGTCCAACCTGGCCTTGAACACTGCCACGGATGGAGCATTCACAGCTTCCTTGAGAAACTCATTCCAGTGCCTCACCACCCTTACGGTAAAGAATTTCTTCCTTATATCCAATCTAAACCTTTCCTGTTTAAGTTTTAACCCATTACCCCTTGTCTTGTCACTACAGTCCCAAATGAAGAATCTCTCTCCAGCATCCTTGTAGGCCCCCTTCAGATACTGGAAGGCTGCTATGAGGTCTCCACGCAGCCTTCTCTTCCCCAGGCTGAACAGCCCCAACTTTCTCAGCCTGTCTTCATACAGGAGATGCTCCAGTCCCCTGATCATCCTCGTGGCC
>JBCJKH010032086.1:0-16761 GCA_039877255.1 Loriculus beryllinus
CTCGTGGCCTCCTCTGGACTTGTTCCAACAGTTCCATGTCCTTTTTATGTTGAGGACACCAGAACTGTACACAATTCCTTCAATTAGAAGAAAAGAAAGATGTTAACCTTGTCTGAAAGGCACAGAAACAAAAATTAATGAAATGCTCCACTAGTATTCTATTTCTCTCACAGCATCTTCATTCTGAGAAGAAATGGGTGCTTTATCCTGTTACATCCAGTCCTATTTTTTAATGAAATTTGGTGAAACATTAAGTCTTGAATTCACAGAACTTCACTGTTGGCATTGCCTGCAGCATTTCATTTGGTAATATTGTCACCCTTGACTCCTTTCAGAGGACAAATTAAATCTTAACAGTACTGATTTACCTCCTGGAGGAGAGTGTCTCCTTCCATCAGGAAGAGATTACAACCTATATTTTCTAGACATGGTTATTCATAACAAAAGAAAAGCAAACAGACAAAAAAAAAAACAAACCAACCCTTCATTTGCTTTAAGTTTTAAGTATCTTCCAAAAAGAAGTGTTAAATTATTGCTTGTGCTAAGGAGAGTTTTACAGCTAGCCGAAGCATTTTGCAGCTTTCTCACCCATGTCCCACAGGATGGGATTCAGTTGCTTAAACTTAGTTGTCTAGTATTCTTTAAAATTCCCTAGGATATCCCATTTGGTCTCAAGTTGCTGCTCCAGGAGACACACAGCTGTATCTACCAGCTTCATGGGAACATTTTGGATACCCTGGTGTGTCTAAAGCATCATTTCAGTATTTAGGCAATTGAATCCTTCCTCCTTTCCAATCCAGTGATGCAACAGCATCCTTGTTGACAATAAAACTTATGATCTGAATGATGAGATGCCTGTATTTACAGAGAGTAGGAAGAAGAAACCCCCAAAAAACCCAAAACTAATAAGGGTTTTGTACCACCACACAAGCAGCTTGCAGTCATACCTTGCCTCTCATATAAAGTACACTCTTTCTTTTGTCCTTGTCTTATGGCTGAATGTTCATGCAAAAAGTTTCTGATAGAGACATTTGAGGTTTCTCATATGCTCACTACACACATATGCTACTGTGTGCAGAGAAATGTAGGCTTTCAGAGCATACTTAGTTATTGCCTTCCTTTAAGAGTGGGGGTTAAACCAGGAAATTATGTCACTATGAGTTTTACATTACTTGCAATATTGCAACAGTCTTATCAGATGCTTTGGACTTCAGCTAGGTTTGAGGAAGATAAAGATGTCCCTCTCTCCCAATATGCAATGGGTTGCATTTTGGTTTAATTTCCCCAAACATCTTACCTGTTACTTGATGACTTGATGACTTAATGAATCTAGAATTGCATTAGGTGACATTTTGTGGTCTGTGATAGACAGAAAATCTAACCTAGTAGCAATGAATTTAGCAATTCCTTCTAGCTGGGGCATATTCAGAGCAGTGAATGATGAGAATATGCCCATGGATGGATTTTTCCATGCATGGGAAGAGATGAAAACCTTGTATGACTATCTTAATTTGTATCCAGAGTTAGACAAACTACCATACTGCCTCTTATGATTCATTGCTCATAGGTGTTGCTCCTGTGGGAAGAGCCTTCTTGGTGCTAGATTCTGCACTTGCCAAATACCTTGTGGAGGTAGTGTATGCAACTGAAGAACTCTTTTCTGCCTTGCAAACTGTAAAGTAAAATACACAGGGATGGTTACATCGCTGGGCATGTTCTGCAATAGCAGTTTCTCAAAATGTATAACACTGCAGAAAGACGTGCAAATGACCAAGAAAATAAAATCCACAGACTCAACCTCTTTTTATCCAACTTCAATCAACTGGGTAAAGCAAATGTGGGGAGAGAAAATGCTTCATTCATATTGCTTAATCAAAGACAGAAGGGCAGGATTTAGTTACATGGGTATAGGTGTCTGGTGATACGTTAGCTGTGCAGTGTATCCCAGTTTGACTCTGGCCCTGTTCTATAGGGATCAGGGTGTCCTGTGTTATGTCTTCCATGTGACTGCATAGGAAAGCATTTGCTGCCCAGTATCCTGTCAGGAATCCCTGCAGAGGCTGTTGCGGGCCAGTATTTAAAGTGTGTTATGTCCTTTTACTGAACATAGTCGGGATGCAGGACAGAAGGATGCTGCTTTCTAGACAGGTTACTTCTTTCATAAGAGCAATGGAGTAGGATGGGGCAAATGAGGAAAGAGATGACCTGCTGCAAGAACTGGAAGTCAGTGGGCAAAGACACTACAAAGGGTTGGGGTGATGGAAAGAAGGGGAAGACTCTTGATCCAGAGCTTTCAGAGGGAAGGTGGGAAGAAAGGGAACTTTTAGGAGAGAAACTGGATGGGGAGGGGATTTATTCCAAGCCTTCTTACTTTTTTACTAAACAAGTGCAGTGGCTTCTCTGTTTTTCAAAGTTTTGAGGATCTCCATTACAATCTTATAGAACTGACCCCTATGTTGACCTTTTGGCATTTTTGGGGGCCCTCTCTTTAAGGAGGAGGTGCAGACAAGCCCACCTCCAAGCCCTGGCTGGCTCTGGGACTCATCAAAGACACTTTCCAGACCCTCAAAGAGAATTGCCCCCCTGAAGCCAAAAGCCACAGAGCCACTATAAATATGTCCATTTGTCACTCCACTGTTTCTGCTCCCTGTCTCCTGTTCCTTCGCCTGTCAGCTCTTGATCTCTTTTGCCTTCTCATGTATCCCAAGAAGTCAGATCTGCTTGTGAATGAAGATATAAACAATGAAGCTTCTAGCATATTTATTCTATAGTCTTCCTTACAGTCCTACAGCAATCTGAGATACAGTGAATGATTATATAGAAAGAGGGGTTGTTTCAGGTGAGTCTCTTGGGAGCCACGGGCACTCCTGAACCAGTCTGGGGTGGTTGCCATAGAGAATCACTAACCTGTTGTTACAGAATAAATAACATGAGAGTCAGGAAAAGGTCATGCCAATCCTCTTTCTTTTTGTAAACTATCTTTAAAGTGTCTGGTCAATGTCACGTCTCACCTGCTCACCTAAAAAGCCTTTTGCATTTCTTCTCTATCTGCTTGCGGTGTGGTGCAGTAAATCTGCGAGGTGATGCCATCTCCATCGTGCAGCTGTAGCATTGCCCTGTACCCTCACTGCTTCTCCAGTTATTCTCTATGAGAAAAGTCTTAATGATTTTGATTCTAATGTAGTTTGCATTTAAAGGCAAACTATGTTATGTTACTATTTATATTCTTTATTGCCTTCCTTTTAATACATATAAACTGTCACTGGCTACTGAGTTAAGATGATTTCAATAGGATATTTAGCCAAACAAAATACACATCTACAATACAAAAAAATGTTTTTCTTCCATTCTTACAACAATTTCCTTTCAGATTTTCCAGCCTATTGTGTTTGTGTTGCAGCATTTTATAACTAATATCATTGTCAAAGTTGCAAAGTGCTTTCATTTAACATTATCTCTGCTGGAAGATGCGCCTAAAACAGATGCAACTGCTCTGCCAAAAAACTAAATAACTTAGTCTTTACCTTTTATTTACACATGGGAATTGACTTTCTCCAGCCTTTTCTAGCAAAAAGGTTACTTTATCTTTCCCTTTCACAGGCCATATTTGTATGAAACTAAAGCAGTCCCTTAGGACAAAGAGAAGCAGCAGTTACTGCCTGTCTAAACCTGGTCACTGAACAGAAATATCAGTCCGTGAAACTGATGTAGTTTAGAAACCTGAACTGTTTGAACAACCAAAAGGGTGAGTTTAATTACAACGGGACCAGGTTCAGCAGTTGGGCTGGAGAGTAAAATTTCATTGCTATTTATACAAATCCCCAAAGCGTGTAACGTGCATCCGCCTGATGTTAAATGATCTGTGCTATCCAACAGTCATGGAAGTTTGCGTCTTTGTTCACCTACAGGTAATTGCAGGGGAACAAAGATGCAGATGCAAAGATTGCAGATAAAGAGGTGGTACAGATGGTGGTTTTTTTGAGGTTACAGAGAGATTTGTGAGTGGGGATACATAATTTGTAAGGGACTGAGACTATATTATTTTCATCAGGGACTGTAGTGATAGGACAAGGGGTGATGGATTCACATTGAAACAGGGGAAGGTCAGGTTAGAGATAAAGAAGAAGTTCATTAAGAGTAGTGAGGCACTGGCGCAGGCTGCCCAGAGAAGTGCTAAATGCTCCATCCCTGGCAGTGTTCAAGGCCAGGTTAGACAGAGTCTGGGGCAACATGGTCTAAGTTGTCCCTGCCCATTGCAGTATTTTGGAACTACATGATCTTAAGGTCCTTTCTGACCCTAACTATTCAATGATTCTATGATCCCATTCACAATTTGAGGGAATGTCTGCAGTCAAAAACAGAAAGAAAAAAACCTTTAAAAGATCCAAAGATTGATGTTCATTACCAGTTTGTTGGGTTTTTTTAAATTCTTTGTTTTGCAATTAGAATTCTGTTTCAGAAATTAAAGATTTAAGAATAGGGGCAGGATTTGTAATGGTGGAACAACAGTACAAGTTTCAGTTAAACATTTTCCTTTGGCCTGAATGCTGTTTTCAAAGGAAATATTTATTACTTGACAAGAAGTATGCATTTTGGTCTGACTTGGAATATATAGGGGTTTATATGTACACATAATTTATATATTTATAGATATATAGATATATAGATATAAATATAGATATATCTATGCCAATATATGCATATATAGATATATAGATACAAAATAGAATATTGGGGGGTATTTATTTATTTTATCTGGGTAGCAAGACAAACAGTCTTTGTTTCTAGGCTGTGAATTAGTACAAATGTCATGAGCACAACAGATGGGGGAAGGGACTTGGGAATCCAGTTTGATTGTGCTAGCTTTGAGAAGGCATGAACTACATTCAGAACAATACCCACTTTTAACCTCTGGCTTCACAGAAATCTACAGAGCCAACTTGTTGAATCCATCACAACAATACTTCCATTTATCCCTTTTATGGGGAATTGTCACTGAAATAGATGCTTTGACTAAATAGTTATGTACAGCTGGTAACTAATGCATGGTTGTGTGTAGAAGCCTGAACAAGGTTTAATGGAGCTTTATTGCTTTTCATAAAGCTCTATTGTTTTCAGCTCTATTGTCCTATATTATCTACTAAGATTCTTTTAAATACTTTTGACACTTTTGTTAAAGGAAAGACACATCTGCTGGTCTGTAAGACCCTAAGATTCCTGCTCTCCTGGGCTGCTGGATGTGAGGATGCTGATTTTCCCATTCTGGAGTCCAGCCATGAACAGGGCTGAATGCGTAATCCCAATGCACACACTGGGTATGAACACAGCTGGTCGTTCAGATCAACACGAACAGTAAATCACACCTTTACCAACATCTGCAGAAATAGAGGCAGAAAAAACATTGCACGGATTTCAACAGCATTGATGGCTGGTTTTTCCCTCATCAACCTTTTCTCTGACCTTACCTCTTTGCATATAATCTGCATCTATTTTTAGTCCCAGTTTTTCTAAGTCTGAACCTAAATATGATATTTCTAGTATAACTTACATAATCTCATCCCTATCTGCTCTTAGTGCTGCTATGTGGGCACTATGTGTAGCCCTCGCTAAACTCTGCTTCCCAAAAAGCCCTCAGCACCCCTGTTCATGTATTTGTGGTGTTTGGCTGCTTCTTACCGAACTCCTCTTTAGCAACCCATACAATCCACCCCCCTCGCAAGTTCTTGCTATGTAATTTGTTATATCCATGGTTTTTTTGTGTCATGTCCTGTGGTTTTTTTATGTTCAAACTTAGGGCAGAGCTTAGTCACTTGTCTTGCATACCTTAACTGCTTCTTATCCCTAAGTATTTATCATTCACGTTTAAGGCTTGAGCCAAAACCTGCCGGCTTCAGTAACTACCTTCTGTGAGCCTTAGATCAAGTCTTTATAATGCTACTGCCTAACTTCGAAAGAAAAGTGGGAACCTTTAATACTGAAAGAGGAGAATGGGCACATTTTTGCCACCATCTGGGGAGAAATAATTTTTTTCTGATCAGTAGAAGTAAGCTTCCACCTGAAGCAACTCTAGTAATTGGGAATCAGATACCAGGTCCATCTGCTTAATGTGTTGATTCTTTGGTTTGACCATCTGGCACTTAGGTAGAGGTGGATTAAAAGCATAATCTTTACAATAAAATTGATTCCCCTTGTGTTGAATCCCCCAGGTAACTATAGTATCATTATTTTTAGAGCACCTGTGTTTGACTTTCAAACTATGAAAATCCTGATTTAAAGATGTATAAGCCGTGTATGTGTTACTTGTTTGCAATTGTTAACCAGAAAACAGTGAGAAATGCTTAATTCTGACATAAGAACTAATGGAATTTACACTTTGTATTGACATGGCTGATTCTTTTTTAGTTGACATTACTGTAAGGGTTCTATGTAATTAACTCATGAATTCAGATAAAAGGATACTACCCAGTTAAGTTTACAGAGTAGTTCCAGAAAGTCTTTAGGAAAATGTTTGTGTTCAGAAGTCCTATTTTATGCACTGTTACTCATTCAAAACCAGTAAATTCTTTTTCTTTGTGGGTAGGGGTAGTGTTGCACTGGGTGAACACTGACGTATTGATTTTACTTCTTAATCTCTTGGCATCAATGACATTACACAGACCCACAATTTCTAAGTGCAGTCTTCTTTCCCCTTTTGCCCTCCAAAACAGGTAATGCAGTCTTTAATATATTAAACAAGGAAGAGAAGCACTCTATCATTAAAAGCAAAGTTACTCTTTCTCTTTTTGTGAAATGTTATGCTCTGACATTTCTGACAATTCTCTCTTTAAACAAAGCTTGCAAATGTATTTCTTTGCTTGTATATGTATCAAGTTCCACAGGTCTCTAATGATTGGATCCTTGCCATAAAAAATAAAAGCCTATTAAATAGGAAATACACAAGCTAATAATAAACATTAGGGGTTTTAAATGGGCTTTAATTAAATTATTGTAATCTTGTTATAGATGCTCAAAGTAACTTTTTAGGAGTCAGCCTCTTCCTACATGTGGCTGCCCATGGCCAAAGAAAGAAAAAGGCACTTTCTTTTGTTTATCATCAAGGACTAAGTGCTGCAGAGGATGAATTTTCTCTTTTTGCAAGGAATATTGTTAAAATGCACAGAAAGAAGAAACCTTTGGAGAGCAATGCAGTCCTTCCCAGACTGTTGGTGAAATACAAGTTTAACCAAACACTGGAAAAGGTGTAGTACATTCCGGAGTTTTGCTCTTCAGTAGTGGAACGTGAGTTATCTTGGTTACAGAGAGAGGGTTAAGATGAGTCCAAGAAAATACAGCCAGGAAGAGATCAAATTTGAGATTGAGACCTCTACGGCTTGTCCAGACTGGGTAAATCAATCTCAGTTAGCATAGATAGTATTTCTAAGTCTAGACAAAGGTGTTGTGGAAGGCAGTAGGGGATGAAATGCTCAGTTAGACAACCTCAAGCAAGGAGGCTAGCTTTTGTATAAGTTATAGCAACATGGACCAGTTTGTTCATACGTGGGGTGTCTGGAGAAGAAAACTAAGGAAGAAAGAGCTGGTAAATAAGCAACAAGTGGTAAGTGGGAGGTCTCTGTATTAATTAATTCTTTGGTGTAAATATTGAAGATTTGAAATGGTCTAAATTAGCCTGTATTCAACCAGGTGAAGAAGGGTTCTTCTATTATATGTCACACACAGTACCAGCTTTACCAATGAATTATAGTAGGTGGTATAAATTAAGTCAAATCAAATAGATGGTGTAAATCAGAGTCCAGCTGAACTCTGTAGACAATACAGAATTTGGATTTATAGTGAAAATGAAGTGTTTGAGAAATAAATTTAGCCCAGTTTTTATTAACTCAGATACAGCCCATATAGAGCTTTTGCCGGGTAGGCACTGAACAAGCTTTCCAAATGTGATTGGTAGTTCACAAGACCTGGGTATTCACAAGCCCAGGATGCTCCAGCAGTGCTAGGAAACTGTTCCTTGCTGGTTTTGGTACCCTTACATCTTGTACTTCAAAAAGCATGATCCCAGTAGTTCATGGCCCTCAAGAATTCCAGAAAGCTCAGTGATGTCTCGTTAGTTTAAGCTGCTTTTAGTAGAAGGCAAGTGTGCTGTTTCAGAATGAAACCTGAAGGAAAGTTCACTTGATAGTAAATAACTTTCTGCAGTCTTCATAAACCTTTCTGAGTAGAAAAAAAACCCACGTAAAATCTTGATTCAATGACATAATAAGCACATTTATGTGCATGTTTCTGTCTGAGTTTCTTCACTTTCTCGAGTGTTCCTGGGTAACAGGTCTGAGAATGGCTAATATGGTCAGTATGGCTTCAGATTGATATGCTCCTGCAATTGCATCCATCGTCTCCAAGATGTGTGTTTTCTCCACCCTGCTCATAAGTCCCTCTCCCTTCTCCGTAGTCACTCTCTTCCTTTTTGGGTTTCCCCCTTTGATTAAACCAAACTGTTTAAATTTTGACACTTCCTGGTGCTTTCTTCCTTCACAGATTGTAGTCTTGGATCTTCCAGTTTCTTCTGCATGCCAAACACACAAACATACCTTCACAGCCTTTCTGTTTGCTCAGAGCTGTACCAATACTGTAATTTCTTCTGCCATTGCTGAAATTTCAGGGTTCAGATTCAGTGTACTTCTCCACCAGCCCTCACCCATTTCCCTGTTCAGTCTACTCCCCCCCAGATTAGAGTCATTCAGGCTCACCAAGACATTCTCTGACCCTGCAGATACAGGGCACAGCCCTGACAGCCTCTAGCAGCTTTCCTATCCAGCAGAGTCTTTGAACACACATCCAAAATACCTAAGTTATTTGGAGACAAGTTATCCAACTCATTGCACTCTTAAACACTCAAAAAACCCCTATAAAATGAATGAGGCTTGCAGTACACATGATGGCGCAATGAACTGTCAAGATTTATCAGTGCGTCTTTACAGAGAATCATATAACTCTCAGCTTTACTATTCCCAAGTATGCTGTTGTCCCAAAACTCTTCCACTGAAAGCCTTATGCCATACAACGCCATGGTTCTGTATAACTCCCCTATCAGCAGGTATAATGGTTTACTTCTTCAGGTCCTGTCAATCTGCACTGGCTCATTTAATTCAGCGGAGCATTTAAACTGCCTGAAATGGACACTTAAAGCATGAGTGTACATTTTTAAATGTATACAGAAAAAACACCCCTGAAAACTAATTCCGTTCCCTGAGGGATCCCTTCTAAACCAATGTTCCTAAACAGAATTCACTCTTTGCAAAATATTTGCACAGATGAACTGTGCTGGTTCATAGTTAAAGATTAATGATTAGGACTGTTGTTTTAAGTGAGCGTGTGTGTATTACACCGCTTGCACACCTCATTTCAGTGAAGAAAAATGAGGAAAGTGCTATGCTTGCAAATGAAGATTATTTGGTTTAAAATCAACCTTATTTCAATAAAATAACATTGGTTTTTTTTAAGAAAAGGAAGAATTTCCATTTTGATGTAACTCCTGAGTAAACTACTCTTATAAAACACAACAAACCTCTTCTTAATACTCCTAATAATCCTATTCATGTTCACAGATGAAATAATAAAGGCGGCTAATTTTTTCCACAATGTTCATTTTGTAATCAGAATCCTGCTCTGAAGAATTATCACAGAGATGCTGCCATGTTTGTGAAATGTAGGCCTCATTGTATTAAGATAAAGGACGTTCCTATTCATGCCACAGATTGCTTGTCTTTTGAGATATATTTTGTAGTCCATTTAGTCCATTTCCATAGCATGAAAAGAACAGAGAATTGTAATTAAGTGCAGTAGCGTATACAACGCTATAATCATAATTGCTAGAATTATATTCACAATTTTCCTCACATGTTTTGCAGATGCATTCTCTTTTATCCACATGCCACGTAGTTCATGTTCCCATTTTGCAGAAGTTGCCATCAATTTGTTGCCACATGTTTTACGTGTCACCGTGGGGTTTTTTTTTTTCCCCTACTCCTTTGTGGAAGAGAACAAGGGTCTGATTCACTAGAAATGTCCTGCAGATTCCATTGTTTCTCCAGTTCTCCAAGCCCCAAGGGGTACCTTTCATTCTGCATCTGGTTTGTCATTTGCTCAGCCATGTACTGGATTATCCACTTGAAAAGAAACTGCACCAATTGTGTACTCAGCCCATCAGCCTGAAAGTTCAAAAAGTGCAAAGTACTTCTCCCCAGGAATAAACTGTGAAATGTATTTGAGACTGGAGTCTTTATTAATTACAAGTGGCATTTGTAAGCCTCCTGCTGAAGCCTGCCATAGTGCTATAAGCGGCATCATTTGTACCAATTTAAAATGTAAAACGCAAGGTCTCCGTTCAGCTTTAGTATTAGTTAGAGAATCCTGGGTGGTACTTTGTTATTCAAAATTCATAATATCTGAGGATTTTTTTCTGCCTTTGTTAAAACAAGTCTATGGCATGATAGAAGTGATGCTGTACTCTGGAGTCTGAGCTTGGCTGTTACTACTGTCTGGTCAACTTCTTGACTTCCTCCTCTCTGAAGTGATGGAGGGAAGGCATGAAATAGGCAGAGTGAAGCATCAGATGGCATTAGCATCTCACATTGGCATAAGACCTGAACTAAACATCCAGGTTTTACCATGCCTCCAAAGGAGTGGAAATCTTCCACCAGATAGTCAAAAGCATTTTTTGGGTCACAGGGAATGAAGAGACAAAGCTATAGAGACCTTTCTCTCTTCCCTACCCACTGTGCAGCATGTAAAGTGTTCTGGATATTTTCTGTAGGTTTTATTTTCCTCTTGCATCCAGAATAAAATCTTCAAATATATCAACAGTTACTATTTTGCAGCTTTTTCAGTGCATCGGGTTTACTAGATTCAGAGCACTTGAAATACCTTGCAGCAAAACCCAAGTGTTTCCAGTGACTGAACTCTTCCTCAATCCCTGTATGGCTGATGTAATCTCATTTTCTTAACATCTTCTTCCTATCATATCCAAGTCCTCCGCAAAGAAAGAAATCAAAGGTTACATGTGCAACTTTTAATGGGTACATACCAGTCTTACTTTAACTTCCCCAAGGTGTCTTTTGGGTGAAGTTAGTTAGAACTTTAAAGTTTTGCATGTTTTCCTGCTCTGTTTTTCATTTAGACTTTTGACTGGCAGGCATTTCCTTAGGTACACCTTTTATTCTCGTAAGAAATAATTTGTCAAAATGAAAACAAAATTCAGGTTTCATAGTGCTGTTTTATCCTGCAGGAATGCATTCATGTTCCATGTTTATGTTCTTTATTTATCATAGTTAAATGCATAAAATATTAACACTGAAATAGGATCCTTAAGGGAGAGCGAGTTGAAAGAGTAGTTTGGAATAGAGAGTGGAAAGCATCCAAGAACTGAGATTTGATTTACTTAGTTACTATAACAGCTGAAACACAGCAAATGTCTTACAAAGAGCCACAGTGTTTTAGCAGGGTCCCTAATAGAAGATTAGCAGAAATTGTGTTCACTAGAGCTGTGTACTTCATACATGCTGGAAACAGAGCATGTGGGTGAGCTCACTGGAAAAGATCTTGGTTGAATCATGAGGTCTGAGAGTTGCTTCTCTTTGGCATTAGGAGCCCAGTCATAAAATGCGCCTGCAAAAGTCTCAGCATCTCTTAAGACTGCATTGTGAAAAGTGCAGGCTGTGTTGTGATATGCGCTTTGAAATGATCAAAGCTGATTTTCAAACATACAAAGAGTGGAAGAGGATGCTTGAGGCAGGAGAGTGATATTTCTTGTTTCTGTATCTTCAGTCTCAGCTTTTCAATCTTTAGTCTTCGGTCTTAACCCTCATATCTGGCCTGTAAAAGCAGAAAAATGTTTTCATGCTCATTTTACAAGTAAGAGTAATTAAGGCAAGAAATGAAACCTGTTTCCTGCCTAAAGCCTCAAGGAAATCAACACAAAAGCCAACTTGCAATTCTTTACTCTCAGTCTTATACTGGTTGCCTCAGACCTCTCCTTAATAGAGCAGAAAAACAGAGTGCTTCTGCATTTTCAGTCCTTTCCTTTGCTCCATTCTCAGCATTTTCTACAGTGGAAACCACAATAAAATATGTATTATAGCAGCTTGGAAGCAACCCCATTTAAAATACATTTTTTTCTGTGCCTGCATTGGCTATGGAGAAGAAATAGGAATTTATGTGAGGCAATTTTCTGCATCACAATGCTGCTCCTTTAGAATGTGAAGGTAAACTTTCCTGAAATTACCCACGTATTTTGTGCTGCCACTGCAAGCTTGTGCCTAATTTGCTCTTTACAATTACCCACCAGCTGGAAATGTGCTTCAAAGGAAGGAAGGAATGAAGGGAGAAGAAGAAAGGATTAGTTGAAAGAGTTTGTAAATCATTATACTAAATCAGTACACGAAGTACTCAGAGAAAAAATATGTTTTCCAGAGGAAAAAAACCCAAACAGATAGTGCTTGTTTTCTTTTTGTCCTAGAGTTTCTTACTCCTAAAACCAGGAGTTATCTACACAGAAAGATCTGGTTGGCAGGAAGACTATTCTCTAGGAAAATAATTTTTTCTACAGTTTTGGGGTTTGTTCTTTTAGTTTGAGGTGGGTTTTTTTGGTTGTGGATTGCTTATTATATCTATATCCCAGACTCTGGGATTTAAGGCCAGTTAATCATTTGACTACATCAAGTAAAAAGGTGCTGCTGTTGCATTGTTCTTTCTCTGTGAAAATCCATTAAGCTGTTTTTTACCTTATTTTACAGGATTGTAAACAAAATAGTTTTATAGTGTCCATTTCATTTCTGAGAGCTGAAAAATTTCGAAGCTAAAACCATAAAGTTTTGGGTTTGCTTCATTGAAGTGACCTGTATTTTGACACTGCATCAAGGAAAAGAAATCCGCTTTTACTGGCAGTGTGTGGAGAGGCTGTCTAATGGAAAGAGGTTTGACCTGGCCTTCAGAAGATCTGTATTCATTTCCTCCTTCAGCTACAGGCTTGGTGTGACTTCATCTGACAAAAACACCCAAAGATACCACAAAGGTAGAAAAATATAGAGAGTTCATAGAGTCAAAACAGAATTTGCAAGTGATACATAGATGGTTCCCAGTAGACAGACATGATATGTATTTAAATATAGAATAGCCTCACCAAAGGTGTTTCAGACATACAGCCACCCCTTGCCTCTAGTAGAAAGTTTTTCATTTCATTTTCATTTCATCATAGAATCACGGAATGGTTTGGGTTCAAAAGAATCCTAAGATCATCCAGTTCCAACCCCTACATGGGCAGGGGCACCTCACACTAAACCATGGCACCCACGGCTCTGTCCAGCCTGGCCTTGAACACTGCCAGGGATGGAGCATTCACCATTCCAGTGCCTCACCACCCTCACAGTAAAGAATTTCTTCCTTATATCCAATCTAAACTTCCCCCGTTTAAGTTTTAACCTGTTCCCCCTTGTCCTGTCACTACAGTCCCTAATGAAGAAACTCTCAGACTCCACCTGAGATTAGAAAAAAAAAGCCCTGATTCACCTTTTATTACTTGAGCTGGGATTCACACAATTGTGAGGAACTTCAATTTCTCTTGAGATTCCTGCAGACTTGGGAGATTTGGATGTGCTCCATAGGAGACGCTCAATTCTTGGAAGCCTATTTAAATATCACTGTTTATTTGGCTACATATTGAGCAAGAGAGACCTTCATGAGATGTCTAATAATTCATACTGACTCCAAGTCTTTGGGCACCGTTTCTTTCTTTGTGGCATTAGAACACAAGTATATACCGGGACATTATGAAACACATGCTTGGAAGTTAACTTTACCTTAAAACAAGTAATTTGAAAGTTATATAATCCTTTGAGGAGCCAAGAACCCTCATTGGGTGTCTCTCCATTCCCTTGGCTGTTGTAATATATAGCTCAAACTCCTCTGAATGTTGAGGGCAAATCTGAACATGGTGATTCAGTGGTGCACTGGGGAAACCTAAGCAAGCTCTGAGTTAGCTGGGGAGAAAACAAGTGTTGGGAATAGCAGTTATATGAAACAATTCAGGGTAACCTCCATATCAGAACCTTGCTAATGTTGTCCTACTGCTTTCAGTTCTAGAGCCAACCCAAGGAGATTTTCACCATGCACACAACAAGGAGCAAGCGTACTCTGAATTTCCACTGCCCTTGAGGTGTAAGCTAGTCTTCTAAGGACATGTCCATCTTTTCCTAATCTGGTGTGGTATAGGCTCTGTAACCAACTGAAAAGCTTTCTCTCTATCAGTAGCCAAGCTGGAAGGAAGATATATTTATTTGATTCAAAAACAGATTGGAAAGTTGACAGTTTAGGGAATTAAAGCACAAAGAAAGGACCTGAAAGGGGGAGATAATGTAGACTGACAAGTAAGGGAGGCAAAGGAGTTTGGTACTCTGTGTGAATTATAGAGGTGTGGGACTGAGAAGGGTATAACAACACTGTAGGTCCAGGGGTGGTGATGAAACCAAGGTCACATAATAAGCAAAAGGGAATATGTTGAACTGGGAGAATAAAAATGGTTGAATAGGATTAGCACTAATGAGAAGTGTGTGAAAGCAAATCCGGAGTTATAGGAGGTGGGGTTAGGAAGAGGATTTAAGAGGATATACTGAAATTGAGCAAGAAAGGGAGAAAGTACAAGGCTGAAAACAAGAGGGGGATGGCCTCTCTGGGCCGGAGGCCTGGGAGCAGCACTAGGAAAGACTGGAACAAGATCCTTGTATCACTGGAGTTATAATAGATAGAGAAAAATAGAAAAATAAACATCAGTTCAGAATTGCTGATATTTTTAGCCAGCCAGCCAGCCCACTCATAATAATGGTGTTGTCTGAATGGGGAATCATCAGTGCTTGGTACTATCAGCCCACACTGATAGTCTGCACACCACTCAGCAGTTGATTTCCTAGCATACTGCTCCTTCCTTTTCACATCCTGCAGTTTTCACCAGTGGGAACTCTGCAAGCCACATTTGCAGCATGAAGCCTCATGGGGCTTGCAAAATGTGTGCCACCCCCACCTTGAGAGAAGCTTCTTTCCTATTGCAGTTATCCCTTGTTTTAGTGACAGGAGTCTGTGAAATGTAACTGAAGTTCCAGTCCTACCGATGTATCCTGTAGGTTTTAATACTGTCCCAAGGAATGAATTTTGGAGTTTTATCAATTTCGTTCTTGAACATCTACCAAATGAAATGCAAAACTTCTCCCTAAAAACATCATTATAACAAGATTACAAATTCAGGCATGCGATGGTTGAATGCACAAGTAACCTTAAATCATTTTATTCTGTTCTCGCCCTCCACCCTGCACTGGAATACAGCTGGAGTTCATTAATAATTTTGAAGCACTTAGGCAGAAAATCCCATATGGAAATCCACAGGAAAATTTGGCTAGATAACATTCAGGAATAACAAAACAAACCCAAGACCAAAAAGCCACACACTGCATAAGAGGAAACAGCATACTGTATCATTGCATTTCTGGACCACATGAGACCAGGTCAACCAGAAAAATAGTACGTGATCACATAACTAAAGACCTTTATGCACATGTTTATTTAAGACAACACAAGCAACTAAAATTGGTGATCTTGATCTCCTGTTTGTTAATATTATCCTTTCAGTGGGAGGCAGAGGACAGTGTGAACGTGTGTGTATGTGTATTGCGAGTCATTACTAAGTTCAGCATTCATAAATAGTGGTTAGAACATTGTAGTTTGTTTCCTGTATTGTTTGGGTTACATAACCTATTTCAACAACTGCAAATAGTTCCTGGAGTAGTCCTTTACATCAGTGTTGGTATGGGGAAGCAGATACAACAGCTTGGTCTTGTGCTAAAAAAGGTACCTCCACAACCACGGAAATGTTATTAACTGCACAAAGCAAACTGAGAATTGCCTCCCTCTGGCATCATAGTGAAGTGAGATCATGATTCATCAAAAGTCAAAAAAATCAAGAAATATATATTTTCTATTTCCAAGTCTACTTCATTTTCATAATCAAACAGAACTGGTTTAAAGATAGAAAGGTAGCAACCAATGAAGAATTTTGTTCTTTTTGTACACTGCAGCCTTCTAAGGATACAGCTGAAAGATGGGCATCTACAAAACAAGAATTGCCAGACCCCACACTGTATGAATTTTTGTCAGTGTTATCTTTCCTATAGATTTATATAAATGCATTTTCTCAAGAAAAAAATACAAATAATACCTTCATATGTGATACAAAAGGAAATGTTCCACTTTCTAGCATTCATTCCCATGAGGTCAAAACAAGAAGATTTTCTCTACTCTGTTCTCGTAAGGCCTCACATGGAGTATAGCGTACAGTTCTGGTGTTCTGAACATCAAAAGGACATGGAACTGTTGGAACAAGTCCAGAGGAGGCCACGAGGATCATCAGGGGCTGGAACAGCTCCTGTGTGAAGACAGGCTGAGAAAGTTGGGACTGTTCAGCCTGGAGAAGAGAAGCTGCGTGGAGACCTCGTAGCAGCCATCCAGTATCTGAAGGGGGCCTATAGGGATGCTGGGAATGGACTCTTCATTATGGACTGTAGTGATAGGACAAGGGGTAATGGGTTAAAACTTAAACAGGAGAAGTTTGGATTGGACATAAGGAGGAAGTTCTTTACTGTGAGGGTGCTGAGGCACTGGAATGGGTTGCCCAGGGAGGTTGTGAATGCTCCATCCCTGGCGGTGTTCAAGGCCAGGTTGGACAAA
>JBCJKH010032086.1:21656-32778 GCA_039877255.1 Loriculus beryllinus
AAAATCTGGTCCATACAGAGTAACTGTTGTCCACAATTAATATGCACTTTGTGTATTATTTATTTTATATCTCATTTTAATTGTTTATTTATTTACTTATTTTCCCTCAAATTTAAATTAAAATGTTCTTTCCCTTTGCTTACCTTACCAGCATGGACAGGTATCTACCTCACTGATTATTCTATTACTTCAAATAGAAAGAGAAGTAAGATAACAGATGTACATGTAACAGATGTAAGAAATGTTCACTTAATGTCACAGTGCTCTATACATATCAATAGTCTTCATACTTTGATAATGCAGTCCAGGGTTTCTGATGCCGTAATTAACATTGAACCTAACTTTTTGTCCTGAAAACAGACTCTGCTATATTTCAATTTTATTCAGAAAAAATATCATGGGAATAAGCATGTTTCTTTAAAACAAATATTAAATTCTACAATTTAAAAAAAACCACCTCAAATAGCTATTTGTTAAACTTGTCTGTGAAGGTGCTTGTACATACACACAGGAGGTACTGATGAAATACTTTACTGACAAAAGAAATATATTCAGTTCAAATATTTGTATAGATGAGGGACATCAAGTAAGTTAGAAACAACTTAAAAAAAACCTCAGAGAGCACTTGAGTCCTTCTACCATCTCAACTATTCAATTCCTAACCCTTCAGCCCATGAGTAGTTTGACTTCGGTTTCAGTACGACCAATGAGCGATTTTAGCCCTTACTACTTGAGGAAGTGCCTCTTCTGCTTCGAACTCAACAGGAATGAGGCATCTCAATAATGGCAAGTGAATAATTTCATCTTCACTAGAAACAAATCTATCTTTCTAAGGAGACCCTCTCATATGCAACAGTTACATATTCTTTCTCATTTTGTACCATTTTGATAGTTTTTCTCATTTTGATAGTAAGTCAGCTCCTACTTGCAATTTTAATCTCGGTCCCCACTAACTATGTATTAAAAGTAGGTTTCCCTCAGGCTGTCCCTCACAGGAACTGCCTAAGGGAGGAGCTCTCCATGAAAATCTTTGAACATCTGTTTTTTCCATCCCTCCTTACAACTGCTGTGATGCCTCCAAAAACGTTGGTTGTTAAAAAAACCCCATAGTTTCTTGCTTAGGAAGCACCTCAGCTGTAAGCTCGGAGAGGCTGGGGGAGCAGCAGTGACCAGCACTGCAAGCTTGCCCTGCTCCCATACCATGTTTTATCTGTGTTGCCACTCATGAATAGAGGTAACTGGATTAGATGGACCTTTGTTCTACTCATCTTACATTCCCACACCACCAGCTGCCTGTAACCTCAACCAATGCCACTGCATGGCTTCTTTACACTACTCCATCTTTTTCTATCTGCTTGCTGTTTGTCATGTTGGCCCATACCTTGCTTGTGACAAGCATGGCATTTTTTGCTCTTTTCCAGTTCAGAGGCAGCCTGGCAGGGGCTTGCTGCATGCACTGGGGCCCTGAATTTATGAAGACAAAACATAACAGCAGCTACAGGGTAACTGTTCACCAGGTAATCAGGCTATCTTTGAGGCAGTATTTTGACTCAAACTTCTCAACCCTCAAACTTTTCAAGAGAACCGAGGATTCCAAGCAAAAAATAACAAGCAAAACCACTTCACAAGCAAATGTGAGGCAGAAAAACCCAATTTGTCCAGATTACCCAAGCCAAACACACATGCCCTTAGCTCTGCCCTTTGAAGAACATGATGGGAAAATGACTCAAAATCCAAAGCATAAACAGACAGATCTGTACTACTTGCATGAAAAAGAAGGCTAGAAAAAAATGCTAATGTATGTATTTGGAAAGTTCTATTACAGAACAGTATTTAACAAGCTGGTTAAAATTGTAACTCTGGCATGACATTACCAGTGAACAGCAGGCAAAACTAACTTTACTTTGCTGAACTCCCTTCACCAAAGAAATATACTTCATTTTTTTCCAAGTGTCCTTTGTCTAACAGATATTCAGACAGGTAAGTTGACTTTTTAGGATGGTAAAGTATTGTCAGAAACATTTAGAAATACCCTAAACTTCGTGTGGTATTAGATCAAGGCCAGGTTGGATGAAGCCTTGGGTGACATGGTTTAGTGTGGGGTACCCCTGCTTGTGGCAGGGGGGTTGGAACTAGATGATCTTAAGGTCCTTTCCAACCCTAACTATTCTATGATTCTATGATCAGGACTCATCATCAGATTTTCATGGCTATTCCCTATTTAGTTTTGAAACTACAGTTGTGCTGGTGTCTGGCTTATGTAATTCTCTCATCTTGCTAATTATTTACAGCAAATAGAGCTCAAATGGAAAGTGCTTCTCCTTCTGTACCCTAAAATTAATCCTCATAGATGACTATGGCTCATTGTAAGTAGCTTAAAAAACAAAACCAAACCAGAAGAACCCACAACCCTCCAAAGTACAGCACCTCCTGCATATGTGACTGATTGCAGGATGCCCACATGTAGCTCTTGAGCTGGAATAAATATTAATGGCGAATGGACATTTGTGATTTAAATCTGTAGCTGATTTCTACATCATCTGAAACATTACAAACAACAGTTCTCATTGTAAAGAAAAACAAAATCACTTGGGAAATTAGTTTTATTCTCACCTTCCTTGTGTTAAAAGCAGAATGTAAAAATCTGAAATGAAACCCAGGAATAATTGACAGACTATTTCCCCAGTGAAGGGTTATTATGGGAACATATAAAACATAAAACATATAAAAAGAAAGCAAAAGAACTTTTTTTTTGTTTTATGCAGGTATCAAATAAAAATGTTTCTGTCCTACAGATTACAGACTTGAATAGCCGCTTTAAAATATTCTGTTAACATCTCACTTATCATCAGTGCTGAATTCCAATGAGTTTCAAATATACTGAACTATCACTTTGCAACATATTACTTACCCAGGATTATTTTAATTTTCATCCAGTGCTACTAAAAATTCAGCTCTCCTCCTTTGCCACATCGTTGTGTACATAATGAACTTTATGATTTCTTACAGGCACAACCTATTGCTTTTGGTTTGACTTTCAGATAGTTTTTCCAAAGTCATTTTTCAGTAAATGAGGAAAGCCCAAATACAACAACTCGCCTTATGAGATTTATCATCTTATTTCATTACAAGACAGGAAACTTGAGTTTTTAAAGATTAATGTATTAAATAGGTCTTTGCAGAGCATATGCTTCAGAACTGTTCACCGTCATGTCACCTCTAATATGTCCAATAGCACACTCTTTTGGAATTAAAAGACAAGCAACCAAGCAAGCAAAACCAAAACCCTGCGTAAGTTCTCTAAATCACAGATCCATGTTGTGGCTGCTTCTGCAAGGCTATTGAATAAATACATTACTTGACCAGGTCAGATTTTATTTGACTTTGCACTTCAACTTTCAAAGCGAGAGATCAAACCTGTTGGGAAAAAAATATCCCAAATGATTCAGGGAGATCCATGTGGGAAGCCCACCTTTATCTCTATCTCAGGCAATCGTCTCTATGTACATGGGTTTAATGCTGTCTCAGAACTGATATTAGTTTTCAAACATTATGGTGGCTAATGGCAAGTATTACCTCATCATTCTGCTATGGGAAAAAGGGCTACAGAAAAAATGGGTGACTAATACCTTCTGTTACATTTAGCGAGGGGGTAGATAATAAGAAACATGAATGCCAATCTCAGTAATGCTCCTCATCTAATTTCACTGTACATCAGTTCTCCTAAGCTATAAAGGAAATGTTCCCTCATTGAAATACTGAGGATAATTGCCAATACTTGTAGGATGCTACCAAATCCTTTTATTAATCTGAAAAACATCATCAAACAAAACGTTGAGGCTCACAATTCCAGGCTCTAGAGCCCAGGCTTCTTTCAACAGCCTGCACTGCCTCAAAGGGGGCAAAACCAACTTGCAAGTAACAACAGCAGTGAAAAAGTATCTTCCATGACTACCGAATTAACTTCCAAAAATTAACAAATATAAATTCAAAAAGTGTGAAAGTAAGCAAAAGAAAACAGAAAAGGTATTTCCATAAGACAGGCCTGGGTGCTTAAAGAATTGGAAGATGAATTCCAGCTTTGTAGAGGTCTGCAAGTGGGTGGTTGCATTAAATATACTTTATTCCAGCATATCTAAGCATTCTGAACACTTCTAACAAAATAGTTGTTGGAAATAAGAACTATCCACAATTGACAGAACAAATATAAGCAACAGTAACCATACAAGGAATTATGTAAAATGTGTCCTGGGATTTCCCTCCATCAACTGAGAAAACAACACTGAAGAAAACCATATGTGGACAGAATGTAACATGAAAATATTTTAATTGTTCCATCAGTAGGATTTTCCGTGGGAGCATTCTCATAGGTGCTATTCCCTATAGATTATGCATTCATCTCCTTTACCAACTGCAGGAGTACTTCTATTTTTATATACATAGTATTTAAGGGCAGATACAGAAATGAAAGGTGAATTTCTTAATGGCTTTAAGAAATATTCCAAACATTACTACTTATGTATTCTGGAAGCGATGCAGCCAAGTGCTATCAAAGCAACTTGTTAAAATGAATAGTGTTGCTACCTCTCTCCCCACCCATCCTAAAAACTTAGTTTATTATTATGCAGTACTCCAGGAAAATTATTGCTAAGCTACAATTTTATTTATAATCTTTATTAACAAAATACTACCTAGATAAAAAACATTTTTCCTCCAAATTTTTGGGTTTAAATTGACCTATAATGAAAATTAATCCTTTGTAGGATTGAATTTTATGAAATTTGGAGTCTTTTAAGGATTCAACAAAATATTCAACGGTGTTAATATCTCTAGCAATTAACCCCAGAAAGGCTTATTCTTTTTTTTCTCCTTGAGTTTATTTGCTATTACGACTGCACAACACTCTTTCCCTTCTGATGCATAAAATCCAATGGAAGCAAAATGACTAGCCAAAAAGAAGTTCATTTCTGGGGGTACACTTCCATTTATAGGTGCTGCTCTTGAATTGTTCATGGTTTGCTGAGCATTTCATTTGGGTTGGCAGGTCTAGTGGGTCATATGGTGACAATTCTCATTTTCTGCAGCATCTGAAATGTCCACTCATTGCATCACTGACAGCTAAAATTAGATATTTGGCAAAGCAGCCCTAGGAACTAAGGGCTTGATTAAGTTGCCTAATTATAGCTGCCTAGTGCCATTTGAGATGCCCTAGAGTACCCCCGGCAGCCACAGAGGCCTGGCAGGTATCACACAAAACCTATGGGAGGCCTGTGGTCCTCCAAAACAGGAGCTGTAGACAAGGAAGGATAATCCCTATGCCATTTCAAATGGCACAGGGAACTTTTGGTTCGACTTATGTAGGAACTGAACACTATGTGCTTGCCACCAGAATATTAGAGACTAATTCTCCTATTTTAACTCAATCTTGCATCACATTCCCTCTCTTTGCAGACAGGCCCATGAACTCTCACCACTGCTCTTGTGCTTGCTCTCTAGCACGCAGCACAGGGAATACAAACTATGAAAATAGGTCACAGAAAGCTTTAATTCTGGGGGATAAAGATGGAGAACTTCATCCATGGAATGGAAGAGAGGGCTAGCATACTTGCTTCATATGCATCTCATCACTGTTCACTCAGAGGAAAGAGAGATCTGCTAAAGGAATTACCCATGCTAGTTCTTATTGTACCATGGGTTTTCCTCAGAGGTGTCCAAACCAGAATCCAGTCTTGCTTAATCTGTGAAATTTCACACGATTATAGACTGGGGTTGATAAGGTTTGTGTTTAGGGAGTCTTGATGGCATCTCTGAAGATTGTAATTTTTCATTCACCTCTCTCTTCTGACAAGACTGTATAAAAGCAGAATAAAAAAATCGCTTTATTCTTCTTTTCCACATTAAACAGAAAATGGCTTTCTCAAGAGTATGCATTTGCACTGGACTCAAGAAAACAGACCCCTGCAGAGCATGAAATGACACTTGGGAATACATTTTCCTTGACGTACTGGGTGTTTTTCATCTGCCTGAGGCAGCTCTCCAATACCCACTCCCCTGCTTTTTAAAGTTATTCAGTACCTTTTATCAGCATTTGTTCTTATATTCTCCTTAAAAAGAGAAAATGAGCACCAACAGTATAGAGGGACAAGTAATGCTTATTGCAATAAAAATGATATGGTCTCAAGGAACCAAGAACTATTTGGAAAATGGTATAAAAAAATACAATGCTCATATAGTTTCCCAATGCCCAAATTTTCACATTTACTCATGAAGGTGTGAAATATTTCCTATAAACCTCCTTAAATTACATGAAATCTAATAGTTTTATGCCTAAGGCAGGGCTAATAAACTCTCCCTGCTTCAGTCCAACAATTCTACTGCCTGAATAAGCAATACTCAAGAACTATCACAGCTAAAGAATCTCCTGAATATCAAATCCTGTTCTGAAACAAAATATCTCTCATTGAGGCCAATATTAATTTTGACTGGCATGTATTTGTGTTCATATCAGCAATTAACTTTTTTCAAATTTGAATCATAGAATCATAGAACATTTAGGGTTGGAAAGGACCTCAAGATCATCTAGTTCCAATCCCCCTGCCATGGGCAGGGACACCTTCCACTAAACCATGCCACCCAAGGCTCTGTTCAACCTGGAATCATTGTCCAAGTGAATAGTCTTATATTTTTACCATAGGGAAAGTACTTCCAAACCCCTCCACTTTCTGCATTAACTTGATCTGTTCAATCTGCACAATAGATTGATTAAGATATGACTAAAGCCATTCTGTCCACAATCATTATTAAATAGTGTATTCAGAGCAATAGGTAGAATACCATGCTTAGAGTGGCTAAAGTGCAACAAACGTTTAAAACTCATACAGTTTGTGAACAAGGATTGAAGTACTTTTCAGTCAGAAACTGAGATTAAAAACTTGCTGTTGAGCATATGTCATTTAAGATAATTCATGAGCTAGCGTAGACTGCTAGTGGCATATGAGAGCCATGGTAGGAGTCCCTGATAGTCAGTGACTTCTTTGGGGTGAATTGTCACTAAACGGCAAAACCTTATGTGCCTAAATCTCACCTTGCTCTTGCCTCCATGGAGAAGGCTACGAACCCCAAATTCAGAAGGACCAAGACCACAGGAAGTGAGTACATCTTGAAGCGTTTTGTTGGAGTTTTGTTCGGTCACATTTTACTTCCTAAAAATTTACACACCTTGGTTTGACCCATTTTATTTTCTTTCGAACTTTTAGTGATGTTGTAATAAAACCAGGATCTAAGAAAATGTCTTCAGCTTACCTGAAAAGATGTCACAAAATTTCGTTGTTTTGATATTAAACTTTAAGGAAACTTTGCATTTGCTTCAATATTAGCAAATTAAAATGCAAAAATATAAATATACTGAGACTCCACCTAATAAATATCCAATATTTAGCAGTCCCAAATAGTTAAAAGTAATTCCAGACACAACGGATAGAATTTGAAGAGTTTTAAAATACAGGTCACCCTATTAGACAAGATTCTGAACAGATTTCAAGGAATTACATTTAAATTAAAAAGATCATGTATTCATTTATTTATGTCTTATGTTTCAGCTTTGGTCCTAAATCTGTCATAATGCTACCAAGAAGAAAAATAGTTTAAGATGGATAAAGATGAGAGAGTTGGAGAGAAAATGAGAAAGTTTATGAACTGCTCTCCATTTCCTATACCGTAAGAGAAATACACAATTTTCCTATTAAAACCCTGTGGAACCCTGATGCGACTATCACTTCAGTAGAACCTGTCGATGTCAGGCAGAGTTTCTTGAAGGCTCAGACCTTTTTTTGGCTTCTAAAATAGTAACAAATAACCCAAAACAACATTTTTTCTGAATCATCACACCAGGCTTAAACAATCGGTACAGGGAGGCAGATTTTTCATGGGGTTTTGTATGTATGAAACTAGAGAAATGGTGTGGCATCTGAATCACTAATATACATCTGGTGAAATGGTTCCCTCCTTTGCCATGTGTGTTGTTTGAAAGTAAATACGCAAAGAATTTGACAGTTTTAATCTCATGTTTATATGAGAAACTGGACACCTATTCCTTATACGTAAAAAGAGATTTCCTGTCAGCTTTCATAAATTTCTCTCTTGACCCTCAGCAGCACCAGGACCAGCACAAGATAAATTGCAAAGCCAAAGGTTTAAAGTTTATATCAATATAAACTTGGGACAAAGGTAATTTACTCAGTGAAGGAAGAAACTCCTGCTACATTTAATTATGCTTGAGTACATGGGAAAGTATCTTTACAGCTGTTGTCTCTCCCTGCCTTTTTAACCCAACTATTGAAAAGTTGTCTTCTTATCTTAAATCCAAAGCCTAATTAAACTAGTGAAACACCATTAAACCTGGTAAGAAGAGTTATCTCCAGCCACTACAGTTTGCAATTAGACTTTGGGTGAGCTGAGGGTGGAGGAAAGCAAAGTCATGTTCTTCCCTTAATGAGAACATAAACACTTCCACATTAAAAGATTAGTTTCTTAAAATCCCCACAGGTAGGCGGGGAATTCACTTCACTAGCAAAAGAACAAAACATAGGAAAGAAAATAGTGGAAAAAAAAACAAAAACCCCTTTTTGCTTTATGTGAAAAAGCTATTTTCCTTTCTTTCATGACCTCAGAAAAAGCCAGAAGGGGACATAATAAAACAGCATATATATGTGATTAAAGCAACAGGTCAGGGAAAAACTCAGAGGCCCAATTTGCCTCTTTTTAGAATAACAGGAACAAGGCTTGTTTCAGTGTATTGATACAGTAGATAATAAAGACTTAAATATGTGACAAAGAAGTCCACACTGGAGTCATACACACCCTTCAGCTACTTTTGCTTATCAGATCATCATGGAATACAAACAGAATGTCCTGGTTGAAGCAAAAGCGAAATATGTGAGAGATATTCTGAGGAGCGAGACAGACCATCACCTCTTCAGACTGGAAGCTGCATTATGAATGTTCAATATATCATCAAGCGGTCTTATATGAAGCTGCAGATGTGCTGTGATACCACAGCCACCATACAACATCATTGTAGTAAGCACTTTGTTGAAGAAACCTTCTTTTTGCCACAAAACTCAAATACTGTGCAAAAACAGAAAAAGGCTTCTCGTTCCAGCTATGTAATTTGTGCAGGATAAGTCTCAAGTTTCTCCCCCAGTGCCCTGCTCGATCCAACAACACATCCCTTTGTGATTGTTAGCCTTATTTACATTTGGTTTTGAATTAGATTTGATTAACTTCAGTTTAAATCAGAATGAAGTATTTTCACTCTGTGTGTTAGAAATTAGATGGTTTTATTCCTCCAGACATAAGACTTTCCAAACTGTGTAAGGTCAGTTTAAAAAGCATTCTTTGAGTGGGAATGACATATCTCTTGGGTCTCATTTTTTGTCAGGGCATTTTTGGGGGTGGGGAGAAGCACGTTTGTTGTTTTAGCACTAACTTAAATATGGTGAAAACAAGATTCCTTAAGAATGCTACAGGTAACAATCTCAGTTCACTTTCACTGAAAGATTTGGTTTTCTTTTTTCCCCTCCTCATTTATATTAGGCAAGTTGTTTATAAACAGTTTGGCTGTTTCCCAAAAATTATGATTTGATTGGTGCCTTTTCTTCTGTGTGCTTCTATCAGTTGTTTTTTCAGAGAAAAAAAACCTCTTTCCTCTCCTCCTCCTTTTTTTTCTTAAATAAGGAAAAATTTTTTTAATCATGGAAGTTACTCTACCCAAAAAGACCACCACCAACACAAACACCCCTAATGATGTCAGCCAGACTAGAAGAAAGGGTTTGTTCACAGGGAACACCTTAGAATAAAATACCAACATTAGATGCAGCCCTTCAAATCAATTTATTTCTTCTTAGTCACTTAACAAGATTTCAATGCTGGTTGCCTTTTTAAAAGCAGTTCTTCATGAAGCCATGCAACTTAGCCATCACAAAAGCGCTAACATGCTTGGCTTTCTTTTACTAATGTTGAGTGATTCATTTTTTTTTATAACTTTACTAACATTTCAAGAGGAACAAAGGTATTGTCATGTGGTACACTCAGTCCTGGAACATCAGCACAGCTGTTCGTTCCCAGACTCTTAGTTTCGATCTACACAGCAGCCTGTATTTTCTCTGAAGGGAATTACACATCTTACCATAAGCAGTTACAGTCTCCATATTCAGTTTACCTATTGCACAATACTTGGCTCTAAGAACAATGACTCAAATGCTTTGTCCTCTTTCTATTGCCTTTTTTTACCTCAAATTGATTCCTCTGGTGCAAGAAAAGAGGAGCAAAACCAGCCATGGCACAGAATCACAAAATTACTCCATTTTGCATTTAAGAAAAACCTAAATGACCAAATATCTGCTTCAGACACCCTCTGCTGGAAAGCATCAATTTTATTTCTCTGCTCCTGAATTAATTGCTCAGAGGCAGGGGAGAGCATGAACATTTAACTGCTTAAAAAGACTGGTATCCATTCTATAAATCATTGTCTTGCATTTAAGGAGAGGAAAAGAGTTGATGCTTATATTATTTATTTCAACAAAGGTGAGAAATGTGCACCTGACTTCTTCGACTATGAAGGGGCAAAAAGAACTCTATTCAAAATTCTGTGACAGCTTGCCTTTAGGATTAGACCAGACCTGATAGATTTCTCCCAGAAAGGTACAAGTGTCATACTTTTCAGCAAGTAAAAATAGGGACTGCAATGAAAAGACTTAACCATGGTACACACAAACCTGACTTATTTTCCCCACACATGAAACAAAGGTCTTGAAACTTGAACCAAATATCTTTAAATTAAATCTGTTTATTTGGTGTAGTTCTCAAGCAAGAAGTACACTGGGACACAGCTGCTCTGCAGTTGTAAGTGACCACAGTTTGAAAGCCTGTTAGTTTTCCCAGTGCAGCATTTTGTTCTGTAAACAGATCTCTTTCATCATTAATCTATTAAATATGTATCAAATATATTGACTCTGGGCTGAAACCTCTATGTAGTCAGAGTATGGCCACAGTGGTAGTCAAGATTGCTCTTTAAGAAGAGAGTGAGAACTTCCTCTTTCAAAACAAACTCTGTGCTATACTT
>JBCJKH010032089.1:0-11542 GCA_039877255.1 Loriculus beryllinus
CAGTTATCATCTGTAGGAGATAGCAGGAGGGGGCAGCAAGCAACAGTCCTGAAACACTATAATACCGACTTCTTGAGCATCCCCTACTCAACCAATGTATGACAGAGATGACAGGATTAATTTAAAGAGAGCTGGCAGAAAAGTCAGAGGCTATAAAATTTAGACAGCTTTTTGTAGAATCACATCATAATGGAGAAATAGCAAATACGTTCGTCTAGCACTAAGATATAATGAGCAAATATTAAGAGTAGTGGCTGTTTAAAGCTTATCTACAGTGAGAGATGAAAAACAATTTTCTTGATGTGCACACCACTTAATTTCTTCTTAGAGCTATCCATTTAATTTTGAAATTGGCCAATCATACAGCATTCAATACTACCTCCACACAAAAAGTAATCAATAACCCTCAGTGACTGTTAGTATTTTCATTCTCTTTTGCAGATATAGCCATCTCCATGAAAAATCCTGTTAAGAAATAGCACAGAATGACATCTACAGTAATATCAGCAGACATATCTGTTGTGCCCAGCAGCCAGTTCTTGTAGACTCTACATACTTCTTCCCCCCTGAATATTAAGCTGACATGCCAATATCAACACCTTCCTTCTCATTCTTGTGCTAGTTGTCAGACAGAAAAGAATATATACTGCAGCCTTCACCTGATTGCTATTCTTATCAAAAACTGGTACCAGAAGCTTGTATTTACTCAGACTGCAACTGAAAAAAACCCCAAATCATTAACAAAAGCCCAACAAATGCTACTATGTTCCTTGCACACAGCACACCCAGTTTTCCTCCAGCACATTGAAGAAGCAGGGGCACACTCTGCAGTTAAAAAGCTGATTGAAAAACAATGACCATGCACAATGCACCAGAAGATGGTTCCTCCAGCTGTGCTGCATAGCGTTTTTCTTCTCCCAACTGAAATAAAATCACAGACTCAATCACCTGTCTCAAACAGGCTAATCTTATATACTGATAGGTCAAATTAAAGGCTTGGTAGGAAATTTTCCACTGCCAGAAACCCTACATTATTTTCCAGGAACAGTCAGGTCCTTGCTTCCTCTAGAATTTTTTGCGATGGTATTATTCTTTACACTGGAGTGTTTACTTAATGAACTTTCATTTTCTACCATAGGCAATTCCAGCGAAACATTCAGCCAATATATACCAGTGTATCACCAAGGCAACATCTGATCAATAACTTGGAGCCCAAACCTCAAAGAATCCTCAAAAAGGCCAAACTTCTCACTACAGAAATATGCATGATTAGCAAATCCTATTTTTATTCTGTTATAAAAGGAAAGTGTCTGAATATGAAAGAATAAACCCTGCACATTAACATTTTTACCCAATTTCATTTTGTGGTATTTTACACATTGATATTACATTTTCATCACATTTTGAGGCACTAGCTATTTTCCTGTAAAGAAATGTGAGCAGTGCAGAGGGATTCTTTGGCAAAAATCCTACCTTTGACATTAATTTCACAATCCCTCATTTTTGCAAAGAAGTAATTACAAATTTGGTGACATTTTGTCATTACTTCACAGTAATTCAGTTAATTCATCACAGCTTGGCTCAATAACCTCTTTAGCTTTCAGCCATCTCTTATTTCCTAGGGATGCATCATCTTTGAAGTTCGTTTAGCTTAAAACTAAGTGGCCGTGGAAAACAAAGTGCTCAAATGATAATTATTTGTTTGTCCTTTATACCGTAATCTCACTTTGAGGATTCAAAACATCTTAATAACCTTAAAAATCACAACCTCATAAAATCCTTCACAATGCAAGTTTGTCCACAGCTGCTTGGGAGGTGGGAAAACTGCAGCATGAAGAAATTAAGTGGCAAGATGCCCTGGAAGCTTTCTGTTCCAGTCAGAAGCTGAACCCTGCAACAGCTCCCCACCTCTCTTATTTCCAAAGGACAACCCTGTGAACCACAGCAAGGTGTCTCCATCTGTATTTTCTTCTGAGGGCCTTGCTTAAGTAGGTAAGCAAAACCCAAGTATTTCTACAATTTCTTTTAATGGCTTAAGCCCACAAATCTGGCCAAGACTGGGAGAGAAAAGAAGAGGAGGAGAAAATTTACTTGGAAGCCTGACAAGTCTGTGGGCTGTGCCCTCAGTACCCCAGGCAATGAGGGTCTACCAGGGGTTTGGTACCCTGTGAATAGAGCAGAGCTGCTCAAGGGCTGCCCCAAGCCTGCAGCCTGCTGTGGGCATTGCACCTGGCATAGCATCCATCAGCTACATCTGCACAGGTTGGATGGTGGCACTGGGAACTGCGAGTCTTGAGAGAGAGGACTCAGGACAGGAGGAGAGTAATGCAATTCCAGGGATGGAGAAAGAAGGGAAAGACCTGCATGCCCTTTATTCAGCTTCCTCACCTCTTGCAGCCTCCACACAAATGCTGAGCCCTTCCTACGCTCCATCACTGTGTCACCCTGACCATTCAGCAAACCCTCTGCCACAGCAGCTAAACAGAGTTCAACAGCTTATATTCAGTAAATGCCCGTATCATTTATGTATAAAATAGCATAGCAGTTTCATAATGCATCAAATTTGGGATGTATTGTGAATATCAAAATAAACATTTACTGATCTAGATGTACTCTAAATACTCCACTAGTTCTGAAGTACCCTAAAAGAACAAATTAGATTTCATTCACATGAAGAGATGGTGGAATCTGCATCCTTGCAGATACTCAAAACCTGACTGGGCAACCAGCTCTAGGTGGCCCTGCCTGAGGAGGGGTTGGTCAAGATGACCTCCAGAAGTCTTTTCCAAACTCAACCATGCTGTTATTTGAAGTTCAACCCTATGAAATATAAGAAGGTAACAATACATATTTAGAGTAGACATACTAAATACAAAAGTAGCATAAACCAAATTTGTGTGCATGTGTGTGCCTGAAACTACTCTTGCTACAGCTACAATTCAGGGACTCCCAGAAAGTGCACTGAAGACAGAAACAGGAAAGGAATTACACCCCAGCAGAAGAGGGAAGCTGCATCTCCAGAGAGCCCCTCAGATGAAGGAAGTCTTGATGAGAGAAAGCAAGGTTGTGAACCTCTTGTGCTATCTTCATAACTCAGTTTTAAGAGGTAGCACGCTACTGAGCTGCTCACTTCGTTCTCACAAGCAAAGAAATCGTCTAAGAGGCTCCTCTCTACAAGGCAGCACTCCACAAGAAGCAAGTTCCTGAGGAAGCTACTCAGTTTAACCAACATTGAGAGGTGTCTCAGAGAACTTCTTAAGAAATAAGAAAGTCAGGAGACCAGTCAGGAACAGTATTGTTCTAGGCGTGTGTAAGCGTTTCTAATTTTTAAAACAAGAGTACATATTTTGTTATATTAGGACCAAGGAAACGTGAAAAAGTGAAAGTGTTCTACAAGCAAACATGGTAAAACCAGAGCACATACTGTCCACAGAAATAATACAACCAAATAAACTGTTGTTAATAAAAAGAATTTCTAAATCAAGAGTTGATTTACTTCCAATAAAGTACTAGAATTAATTTGAGGGCTGGTGTTACCTGGTGTCAATGGTACTTCAGTATATGTCATCTAGAAGTCTTTCACAGGAGGTACAGTGCAGAAAGACCTCACAACTTATAAAAATTCATGCCGTGATTTGTAAAAACACAAGCATCTTAAACAACAGTGAAGGACTAAGCACGGGAAAGGCCATATATCATAATGGAATTTTTAAACAAAGCTGTTCTTGTTTTATACGGCACCCTTTGCATTAGTCATACACTTCACATGCCTCTGAACTGAATGACTTTAAACTGCCATCAACACTAGAAAATGGCACAAGGGCGCAAACCATCTCCTAGTGCATCCTGCCTCTTTGTTATCTCTTTTATTTGCAGCCTTTGGCTCCTGGTCCTGTATGTGTCTGTATTTCATAGTTCAGGCCTCAGAAGTGTCCAAGCCGGGCAGAGGTGGATCAGACACAGCTCTTACTGCTGCTTCCCTGCACCACCTGAACTGGTAGAGACCTAAGGGCATCTCCAAAAAGGTGATGGGAGCCAAGAATTACTGCTAAAATAACTCCCAGCAGGGAACTGCTGGTAAAGTAACTCCCCTGATATCAACTGAATAAACTCTCATTGACACTCATTTGGATGCAAAGATGAAATAAATAAAAAAATAACCTCACCTATTTTTTTCTTAAGAATTTTTAAGTATTTTATCTGACATAACATTAAATACCTAGGTTTTCCAGCATCTGTAGGTTCTTGGGAAGTTAAAATATTTGCTATCTGTTTTCAAATGACAAGAACCTAGAGCATTTTCTTTAATTTAACACTTCAGTTTTGGTCTGCTCACTCTTTTTCAGATTTCAGTGATCCTTCTAGAAACATTTTCACAGTTGAAAGCATGCTGTGTCATCTGTTATTCCCTCTTTCAAAATCTTGAGACTCTAGTGCAGGAACACACATTAATCATTTATTACTGTACAAATACATGAAAAATTAATAGCCCAGCTAGAATTCCAAGGCATCCACTTAATGAGCTGGGTCTCAAACCTAGAAGCTTCATGTCATTATTATTACACATCTATAAAAGAGTGCTTGGAAAGCTTCATCAGACGAGACCTATTACTACAAATTTATCATGAGGCCTGTGAATAAGCATCCAAAAAAAAAAAAAAGTAGGCATTTACTTTCTGCAAGAGGGAAAAAGAACCTCTCTTCTTAATTATGATCAAGCTCAGAAGACTGAAAATCCAATCTTAGACTGAAAAATAAAAGTTCAAAAAGCAAATGCAATAAAATATTTGGTAAAGTTGCTTTAAGTTTTAGTTAGTTTAAAAATAATAACCAGTAATTCTTAATGAGAGAATGCTTGGCAATTTTCAAAATATTTGGATAAACTCTGTGAATGTCAATTAAAGCCGTGCTTTACTGCAGCATGAAGCAGTTAATGTGACAAATCCCAACCACACAAGCACAGATAATTAAAAAATAATAAAAAGCAAGAGTCATATTATGTAATTATTTTTCTTCCTCCATTGATCTGCCTTCACAATCCAAAGTATCCATAATTACATTTACACAGACTAAACGCCTATTTCCAGGACAGCTGCAATCATGGAATCTATTGTAGTTTGACCAGAAAGTCTGTGTCAATGCCAGCTTTATCTGTAAGACACTGAAGCACCTACAGAAAGGTCTTAAAGCAGTTCCTTCTTAGAATTAGTAATTTTTCTTCTCATCAGTTGTAATTTAAAACATTTTTTCTTGATGCTGCACCACATCCCATCAGGAATAATGGAAAAGCTCATAATTAATAATAAAAGCAGGTACACTGGTTTCTTTTGGAAAGGGGAGGACAGAAAGGTGAGTAGAGGCTGGTAGAGGACACATCAAGCCACTAGCTGGACAACTGTCATAACACAAAACCCTCTGCCACAAAGCAAGATTTTCTAGAGAAGGAATTAACATATTTAAAAAAAAATATGCAAGATGTAGAGCTGGAATTTAGCAACAATCAGATGAAACAGGAATTCTCAGTCTTGCAATGTTTTAAAAATTAATTTCCATATTACTTTGGGAGTAATGAGACATTTGTATCTATGTTGGGCAAGAATACTTGATGATCAGGAGCAAGCTCCTCCATGACCTGCAAATGCTTTATAATTATAAGCTACGTTTCTGTATTTCCTTAAGCCAGAAAGATAGCACTAATTTATTCAAAGCTCATTTATATTTTCCTCAGAGCAATTCACATAGCTATGGGGAAAAAAAAAAAGAAAATCTGAACAGGCAGCTGGTAATTTTTTAACTGGAAACCATGGAGTAAGCTTTTACATAGTTCAAAAGAAATATGTCCACCCATAGGCCAAAGAAAAGCCTATGTACTAGTAAAATCAAAACCGTAGTATGAAGACAGCACCATAGTGCTCCTAACCAGATTTCAAAGACCTCATTCCCTGTTTTGAAATGCTTCACGTTATGGGGAAGCTAAAATTTCTCAGATCTAGCATCATTTTAAAGCAGCCTGGTGTTTTGAGAGCACATGCAAATGCAAACCTATTTCACTATTAACTGCTTTCACATTTGGCCCCCTGTCGAATAAAGTGCTGCTGATCACCTGCAATGGCACAACTGAGGAGGCCTTCCTTGCAGATCCTGATCCCACTCAATTCAGGGGGTTATTCAAAAGTCAGCAGGGTGAAGACATTGTCTGAAAAAAATCAGACACAGGCTGGTTGCAGCACAAACAAGGAAACCATAATTCAGGCCAAGTATCCTCACCTAAGCAGGGTTAACACTGGGTCCCAATCATGCTATTTTTCCCAAAACATTCTTTTCCAACCATCTCTAACTCCTCCAATCTATAAACCTCTAGCTCTACAAGACAGAAGTGTTTCAAGGGCCCAAATTTGTAAAATGTCGAATTACAGGATTATTCCCTCAAATCAAGATAGAAGTACTATAATTCACTAAGCATGTGCATTAAGTGGGTAAGTTATGCTTTATTTTGAAGAGGTATGTAATTTTGGAATCAAATTAACTGGCACCGCTAATGGAAAAGACTGTTTTCTTTAAGCATCTGAACCAAAGCAAGTATCATTAGCTGTAAAGAAGAAGAAAGTGGTTCTTGCAACATGGAATGCAGCATGAGAAGTTGATACAAAAAGAGGTGAGGAAGCCTGTCTTATACCAGAAAATCAGTAGAAGACTGTATTATTAATAATAGTAATAATGACAACAGATCCATAACTCTACAATATATGTCCTAAGAATTACAAGTTTGACAGAAAATAAGGGCATCTGAGGTCTGGTTTCTGTTGTCAAATTCTTTGCTCTGGATGACAACAAACTTACCCAAATTCCTTCTACCATCATAGCTTTAGACACTGAGAAGAATAATAAAAAGGGAAAAATTAAGCAGAAAGACTGGCAAAAGCGATTGAGCTCAAAGTTGTAATTAAAATTAACAACAAAGGAAGCCTGAGAAAGAAGTGAAAAAGCAACTTGTGACATGGTTAATATGAAGAAAGAGATGCACTCAGTATAAAACCAATGAAAAAAAAGCATACAAAATTAACTATGAATTTACAGCAATTTATACCAGCTGAGAAGCAAACGAACTGCTGCAGCATTCAATATGGAATTATCCCTTATAATATTATCCCTTATAATAGTTTTGCTATATATTATACACTCAGACTAACCATCATGTAACAATTTAAAGTCTGTGAAAGTAAATCAGTGTCAATATTGAGCAGCCATAGGTCTCAGCATAATTTGCTTCCACAGATTCACTCAGTTCAATTAAATCCTAACGTACTTAGCTCTAAAGCTTGTTTGAAGTTGTTGGTGTTAAGTTACTTAATGTTGCAGGACTTCCTATCTTTAAGGCTTGCAGCCTTCTATCTAAAGTATCTCAAGTAAAAAAAATAATACATAAATTCTTTTCTTAAAGGGCAAAATGTGGGGAGGGAGGGCAGCATTTCCTGCTTATACATCGCATCCTCTCCAGAGATGCTGAGGAAATGCGTACCCAGTGGCCCAATTCTGTGGTTCAGAGCCCTCCCCTCCCTCAGTGCCTCTGCCTTTCTTTTTCTCAATCCGTCCTGCTCCGGAGCCACTCCTCCCAGGTGTCCTCTCCTACCTACTGCTCCTAACATCTCCCCCAGCCTCTGAGCACTTCCCTCTGAGCTTCCAATCCCCAAATGTTCCATCATCTCTCCCTTTTCTGCTCAGACTCTCCCATGTGCCTTCCTACCTCAGCTTCTCATTCACACTAAAACCCCCAAACCACAAGCTTTTCTTGCTACATTTTCAGGAAAGGCCCAACATGATACTGCTGTCCTGCTCTGCTTACCCAGACACTGCCTTGCTCCACTGACCAGTAATCACATACAGGTCTAACTTATTTGAGAACTCATGGATAAAACCATGATAAACCCAAGTTTTAATCTCTGGCACCAGATGGGTTTCTGCTGAACTAACATGACTCTTTGGGGAGGCAGAATCAAATTCTGACCCAGAGGTTCATTTTTAATTTTTAATGTATTAAAAATCAGAACCCAATTATACCCAGTTTGGTAGAAAATGGCATCTACTAAACATGGAGAAAAAGATGACAAAAAGCTTTGGAGGAACTGGGCTTTTCAAAGCGTATAGACTGCAGACCTCAGATAATGTTGCTGGGTTACTATGTCACTTCCATTCTGTCTGCCTTGTGTGCAGAGGGTCTCTATTAGAAAATAGTCTGTGTGTGGGGAAGCAGTACAACTATAATTACTACTAACAGCATACACAATGTCCAGAGAGAGGGCAGAGAAAGAGAGAAGAATGGTGCACAATTAAACAGGTAAGAAAATGGTTGGATGATCAGGCTCAGAGTGCATTGTAGCCTACCCAAAGACCACCACCAAGTGGAGAACTGCAGTGATCTGTCCTGAGACCTGTCCACTTTAACATCTTTAGCAGTGACCTGGAGGAGGTGATGGTGTGCATTTTGCCTTGGTAGCAAAGGCAGCCTGCAGCTCCTGAGAGGTATGAACAGGGGCATAGCCTGGAGAGCAAGGGAATGGATTGTCCCCCTCTCTATGGCACACATCAGACCACATTTGGATGCTGCATCCAGTTCTGGACCTCAATACAGTGAAGAAACTGTTTCCCCATAATACAAATGAGGCAGTGGAGCAGGTCACCCCAAGAGGCTGTGCCAGCTCCATTCTTGTAAGGTTTCCAGCTTCAACTGGTCCAATTCTTCGGCAGCCTGGTCTGATACCAGAGCTGGTCATGCCTTGAGAAGAGCGAGGCCCATGTCCCATCCCACCAGGATGTCTCTGGTTATAAAGGAGATGAGAGAAATTCAGAAGCTGTGCTGGCCAAACCACTGTTGCTTGGACAGGGCAACATGGTGGTCGTGTCAGCTGCAGCGAGCCCCTGCCTCTGCTAGTTTTGGGCGATGAGCCCAGGGCACTCACCCTCTAGCACAAAACTTCTCAGTCTTCAGAAATGAAAGATGTATGTGAGGAGGAAATGTACTGCACTGTGAACTAAAAGGCTTTCAGTGACGAAATGTATGTTTTCTATATACTGCACAAGTTCTGGAGGAAAACAAATAAAAACAAAATAAAACCACATTAACAATTCATTTACGCTACAAAAGGACAAAGCCTAACAGTCACAGTATGAGTGTTCTTTACACACAAATATCTAGAAGGGCATTAAGATTTCACTTACTGAAAAGGAGATGCTGACACAAAACAGACAAATACTTAAGTTGAGCCTCTCCAGCGCACTTTGAGAACACTGAAAGGTAAGTATGATTTTAAAAGCAAAGAGTTATTGGAAGTCATCACCTTTTCAAATAAAGACAAATTATACAGATTATTATTAAAAACAAACAAATCCCTCCCACCAAAAACCAAACCAAAACAAAACAAGCAAACAAACAAAAAACCGCCAGAAAAAGTCTGTCAAACTTATTTTATAAGGCATTTTAGATATTTAACATAATTATTACCCTGGGACTTACATTAGTATAATTAACTCTGTGGTCTGACATACCTAGGCTCAAATATATTCATCAAGTTGGCATTTTGACTGATGAAAATTAAAGTTGACTAAGTTTGGGTAGTGTCAAGGTTCTAGCTAAATTTTTCTCATTGATTTTCTGTAAATATATATAGTAGCAGTTTGGTGCTGCTCATATATAAAAAGCCTACCCTTCTTTACTCAGTAGAACAATTAACTAGTGTGCTGTTGACATTTTCCACAGAGAGAAACACTGAAGTATTTAAAAGAAATACAGGAAACTAAAAATATACCACGTTGAACTAATAAAGAGTAGGTTCATTTATTTTTAATGATATTGTTCCCATTAACGTAAGCCTGGAAGGAGTTTCCATTTTCATAAACCTACCAGACAAAATGTTGAGTTACTCTGGAAAATCCTCATTTATTTGATAGCATGTAGGTTTTGTTTACCAAAAATCTAAAATTTTAAAACTCTGAAAATTCTGGCTAGAAATTACCATAGAAATCTGTACAAAACTCTAATAGTGCATGCATAAATGTGTGTATAGAAAAGAATTATCTTTCTGTTTTATGCTTCTTTGCCAAGATGGAGTGACCCCCAGGCGGGTTTCACTTAGGAGTTCAGTAAGAAAAATAAAGCCAAATTAATCACTGAACCACCATCTCACTCCTCTAGCACTGACTGGGTTCCATGCCAACAAAAAAATAAAAGAACTGTTTCAATCCCTCTTTTATATCATAATGTGTTTCAAGCGCAGGTATCTCGCAGTTCTAAAGGTACAAATGTTCAATGAAAATTTTAGATGAGAAAGCAATGGATGGAGTAGCAAAAATGAGAAAGACAAGGAAGTCATACCAAGAACTCTGCATTGCTTAGGGATTTTGGCCATTCAAACATAGCTTTTTAAACAGTTGACAGAACTCTCGGGTTATGTACACAAGCCAACATATCTGGGGATGGGGAATTAAAGTCTAACATATGGGACAGTTCTGGAAAAAAAGCCTTCTGTGGGCACCAACGGCAGCAGCACAGAAGCCAAACAGGAGCCTTCCCACAAAATGAACCCATGAGCACCAACTGCAAGGCCCATGTATGCAGTTAGGGAAGAGAGAGTTGCAGGGAGAATTGTGCAGGTCAATGCTGAAACACAGGGCTTAGTTTGCATCTCCGTATCTCGATGGTCACAGCAGAGAGCCACAAACCAGAGAATAGAGGCATGAAGCTCCTCCATGAGACTTGGGCACTGTAACTGGATTCAAAAACAAAAGGCCATGGTACATGACTCAAATGGTAATACCAGGTATCGAAAGGACTCTTCAATCTCACAGTGCAAGACAACAAGAAGAGCCAAATGTCACTGAAGTCAAACAAATTTATATAACGGAAGGAGAGAAAATATTTACATTCATCTGAAAAATGAAAGCAGAGGAAGAACTGTGGCATTTCCCAAGGATGTGGAGGACAAATATACTTCTGCAACAGAGGGGTTGCAGTCATACATGTTAGGGGTTGCAATCAGGGAACAGCCTGTTTAAACAGCCTGCAGAAAGCAGAAGATCAAACCATAAGGTCTAAAGGTCCCTTCGGGCTTCATATTGCAAATGAAATGAGTGCTCAACCTGTTTCATACCTAAACAGGGATAATTGTGTCTGCTGTGCAAAAGCACAGGTTTGATTGCAATCAGAGTGATGAGATGCCAAGGCCACCAGGTCCAACAGCCTGCCCTAGACAGCACAAAGACAACTAACCAAGTCCCATCAGGGACTTCTCACGTTCTGCAACATCAGTGACAACAAGCTACCCTCCGCAAACACTACCTAACAGCATATATCTTGGAACACCCAAGCTTTACCAACAACTAAACTGTCTTTGCTGAACTGCTGCAAGCTGGGGCAAATGCATAGTATAGAATCATAAAATAGTCTGTGTTGGAAGGGACCTTCAAAGGTCATCTAATCCAACCCCCCTACACTGAGCAGGGACATCTTCTAGATCAGGCTGCTCAGAAGCACATGCAGCCTGGAGAT
>JBCJKH010032092.1:14385-34413 GCA_039877255.1 Loriculus beryllinus
ATATTTAAATTATGGAAACCCAGAATGAAGAGCAATAGATAAGAGCTGTGGTATGTGAGGAGGGGGACATTTTCTGAGATATACATAGTCAGTACTGTATCTGGGATTTGCTTCTGGTGCTATCTGACCATTGCCCAGCCTGGGAGCTGAGCGTCTCCTCTGAATCAGCACTTCCTCAAACAAAGCTTTGTTTTTACTGATGACTCCTGAGTTACCCCAGCAAACAGGGTGGAAAGTACTAAAACATAGGCAGTACAAGAAGGGCAAAAACATGTGATTCCCATTGTCTGAGTGTAAAGCATGAGAAAAGCTGAACCAGATGAACGATAGGGTGAAGGAAAAAGCAGAACTGTTACCTTACAAGGAAAACATCTGAGAAGGCAAAATGAGAGTTTCAGTAGACACCAGGAGCCAAGAACCTTGTCTCAAGGGCACAGTTTCCATGAGTGCACAGCTCAGCATTTCCGCTGCCCAGCTGTACATGCCAGTGCACAACATGTTCAAATCTTCAACCTTTATTTACAAGGGGAAGAAAAGCCTGAAGACAAAAGTAAAGAATCATATCCCAGCAGGGCACAACAACTTAATTTCTTCTGCTCAATAACTAGAAAATAGGGACATGGTGTACCTCCTTGAAGAGATGATACAAAATCCCAGACAGCAACAGCTCTCTGATCAGCAGAAAGATAAACAAGTGTCTGTGGAACATAGCAGTACACCATGGAGAGAGCTCTATTCTTACTTCTGTCTCAATCCCATGAATGTCACACTAGCAAAAGGATTTAAAAAGCAAGGGGGAAAGGGCAAACTTTCTCTTGGCTGTGGTGCATACAGTATGGTAAATGCTTTGCAAGTCACCACTTCCCGGAGGATGGTTTATAATTGTCATGGTTGTGCACATGAAAAACAACAGAGAAACAGATAAGCACAAAAGAAGAGGCAGAGAAAAAACCCTAAACCGATCAATAAATGAACAAGTGGTCAAGAGGGGAAGCAAAGGACTGATTTATTTCTAATAAATAAGGCTCTTCAAAAAGCTCTCATTCTGAAATGACCCAGATTTTCTGCATTAGAAAAGATGACATTTTTAATCCACTCACTTGACATGCATTATTGAGAAAAATGGAAATATTAAATAAAAAACTTTCCTTACATTTCCAGAGAAAATCTTCTGGAAAGATGAGTTGGACATCTGAAAAAGACATCTGAAAAAGATGTCCAACTCCTATAACATCACAAATATCTGTCTGCTACAGCATTTCTTTCAATACAAACATTACTCAAATGTATTTTATGGCTTCTTTTACAAGCCTGTCTGGGAAAAATGAGAAATTTGTCTGCTAGATTACAAAATCCCTGTTGTTGAGATGGCTTTTATAAATTCATTTTATACCATCAGGCAAAAGGCATCATTAAGCATTTTTTTTCGGCATGTGGTCTTCCAGAGTAAAGTAAATACAGGTTAATTTTCTCTGCTGTGGAAGAAGGGATGCTGTAGCACCAATGGCATTAACAGGCATATAAAGGGAAAAGAGAACATCTGGATGCTGCCATATTTGCACTTGTGGAACACAGGGAAGTAGGTGAGTAAATATTATCTACCCTTACTCTGCAGGTGTAGTAAATTCTGCTGCTCACCATCCTTTACTTGCATTGCCACTTGATATATTTTGATGTGACATTATTTTTTTCACAAAAATATGGGAAAAGCTTTGCAGGTGCATTGGAAATGTGTTCTTAGTAAGGATTCTTCAATTCTTCAAACACAAAAAAACCCTGAAATCACAGGGAAAAAAAACCCTCAGTTCCTGATCATGGGAAACTGGTTTCTCTCCAGCTTTAGAAACTGGTGATGCTTTTCACTTGTCAGTTTGCAGCTAACATGGTATGTGCAACTGCTGGGGTTTTTTTCAGACCTGAGCTAATCCCCACAAGTGCTCATCCTTATGACATAAAGGCTTCAGTAAGAGATCACATTAAGGATAACGTACTCTAGAAGTTTTTAAAGAAGAAAGCAAAGTCTCTCCTCACTCTCCTTCAGCTCAGTTTGACCCAACTGCTGCTTTACGTATTTTAGCTTTACAATTGCTAAAACTTCCCCACGAACAAAGGAGGCCTCAATAAAGAAAACTAATGAGGTTTATTATTTCAGGCTCTCAGGCATCATAAACCCAGACAGTTTTGCAACACTGGAGAGACTGACAGGGATTAGCTCATGCCTGCTTTAGTGGGGGCTTTCCTGCCTTTACACCACACAGTGCTGCTTCTGTGTGGATTCACGTAACTTCCACCCACTTCTTGAGTGAGCCTAAGCACATGTCCTCCTTGAGAAGGAGGAGTTGAAGAGAAGTTGACAGGAGGAAAAAGTAAGAGCTAAGACTAACTACCACACTTTATTTTCCTCCTTTTGTGCCTATTTCACTGGTTGCCATATGCAAAGGTGAAGGTGAACTACCAAAGGCATGTGAATCTGGAAGACAAGAATAGCTACATCGTCTTCTCCAGAGTGTCGTATATTCTTTCAGATTAAGGTGCTGTGATGTGTTTCAAATCAGTCGTAGAATGCTAACGCTTTATAATTCCTTTGTATTGCCATCATATGAAAGCCATATGAATGAAGACATTGAAAATGTCTTGGTTTAGCCATCTTGATAGTACTGGTTTAATGAAACATTAAGGAGTTCATTTCAGAGGAAAAATTAGTAATTTTACTTCCCAGGAAAAATCTTCACGTCTTTTCAACATAATGAAATGTTATTAAAAAAACCTTCTTAAGTATGTAGTATTTAACATCTGCATACATTTAGTAATCAAAAATTCTAATTCAGTGGTATGAAATGGACTTGAGCTGTGTCATGGAAATAATCTAATATGAAGCCTTCCTCTGAGATGATACTTTCACAATAATTGTAATGCATAATCATAAAGGAATAAAGTAGATACTGTGCAGACTAGCAGCAGATCCAGCAGGGTTTAAGATACTTAGACAGATGACTTTTAAAATGAATGCAATTGCAACATTTAATTGCTGTCCCAGGCATTTTCTTGTCACAGACAGAGATTTTCTCATACGCGAAAGACTGTCATGGAGATGTGCTGATGCAGAAATTAAAGGCAAAGATATCAGCCAGAGTCACAGGACCTGTCCCCGAGTTGCTCAATGGGGAAGCGCAGAAGACAAAGTTGAACTGCTGAAGAATTGTCTTTGTTACTCACTAGCAAAACAACAAATTTCAACTAAAGGAAAAAACTCTCTCCCTCAGAGAAGTGTGGTGGGTTGACCTTGACTGGAAGCTAGGTTCCCACCAGAGCTGCTTTGTCACTTCCCTCCTCAGCAGCACAGGTAAGAGAAAATAAGATGGAAAAAACCTCATGGACCAAGATAAAGGCAGTTTAATAAACACACCATAACACCAAATATCCTCCAAGCCTTTTACTTTTTTTTTTTTTTTAACAGGAAATTTGCTTATATAAGCATATATTATGAATGTTTTCTTTTGTACCATTTATCAGTGCTGGCAATGACACCACTTCCTACACGGCACATTCCTCCATCCAAACATGGGACCAAAGCACTGACTTCTGGGATGGTCAAGCTTCAAAAATGCCAAGAACAAGCCCTGTTTCCCCAGAGTGTTACCACCCCAAAAAAAGGCTTAATCCAAAAGCTGTTCTACAATACACTGACCTTTCAAACCAATGTCTGAACTTTGTCAAACATTTCTGAGCAGTTTTCGGCAGTTCTCACCACGATCTCTAAGCTGATACATTCTTTATGGCATACAGTAGCCTGTGCCATACTGCTAGCTGAAGGCATTACTAGATTCTTTCTCTTCTAGGGATATAGTAAAGCTTTGAGTCTGGAATACATCTTTGTGTTAATCTGTATATGGAGATGTCTAAGGCTTAGTCTTGCAAATAATGATAGAAAAGACAAATTCAGCACAGAGTTAAGTTTGCAGTTTTTAAGGTCAACCTCTAATGTTCCTCTAGAACAGAAACGTCTTTTTTTTATTGCACTTGAATATTATTTCATTACTTGTAGTAGAAATGGCAGCCTCTATTAAATTCTGCTGTTTTAAACTACATTTCCATACAAACTTTTTAAAAAAGTCTGATTGTACCAGTTTTCTCCTTGTTTAGTTCTACAGAATTTAAGAGAAAAAGAAAAGCACAACATAAAATCCCAGACCCTGCAGAGAGCTGAACATACACACAAGTGCATAAAACATTTCACAGGTTTACACAAAAGAGAAGAAAAGATATCTCTTCCTGCTTACCATCACATGCAGCTCACCTTTACTTTTTACTCTTAATGTCTAGCAGAAACTGACACTACTTAGAATTCAGATATCTCTAAGGAAGCTCCACGTTCTAGGACTGGGCTGACATTGTCCTGTTGGGCATCACAAGTTGGTACCACAAATACTTGTCTAGAGGGTGGTACTCCTGAGAACAAGCAGGACTGGGTAGCATTTGCAGGTAAAGGTGAATTTCATAGATAAACACACACTCAGTTCCACTCCTTGTAAAGCTTTGACTTTATTTAAAACGACCCTTGAAGGGAATCTTTTACTACCTTCTCCCAGTCACGCATAGGTCCAAATCTGGCCCTACAGGAAAGAGGCACGACACCCCTTAATTTCACCTAGAGTTTATATGAGTTTATTTAGTTTTCATATCTGCCATTTAGTTGATTGTTACCTTTAGTTATCATCTGCAAGCAACACACTAGCAACCTGTATCTCCCCTTCTTGCTCATACACTGCTAACACAATACCTAATAATATCACTGCAATCTGAGAAAAAGGTTTTCCTCACTTGAAACATTGTGAATTTGTCTTCTGCATTCTCAATATACTACCAGTATCCTTGAACTCTTGGTTTTCAGCTAGAAGAAAGCTCTTGGCTCTCCTTCATCCCACAGTAAAAGCAGTTCTGCTAATGCAGAGCTAATAACAATAAATAATGCAGAGCTAATAATAATAAATAATGCAGATCTAAACTAATAATGGTGGCACATTTCACAGCTAAAGGATGGCTGCTCACTTCAAAGTCTTCCAAAGCCATGCTGTAGCCACCCCATCACTAAGCATGCACCTACTGAGGGAACCTGCATCCCAAACTGCCTGGAAGGTACTTGCCTGTGTGCAAATGGTAGCGGTGCTGTGGGGACTGTGAATAGATGTATTGCTTGCTTCCTTACACATCGTCAGTCAGGAAGCTATTTTAAAGTCAGATTCAGGGATCCACTCATTCTTTTCTATTTCCTGAGACTTTGTTCTCCAGGACACTAAACTGCCCTTTAAGAGCTGATGACATCACACATACACACAGAGTGTGTCCTGAGCACAAAACTAACTGTCACTTCTCTGCAGTACTCTAGGTCTTTTTTAATAGCATATACTTTGACAGAGTCATTGCGGAACTGGGACTGTAGGTCTTGTTAAGTGAACAAAAGGAACTAATTAGCAAATATTTAGATGAAAATTATTTCTACTTGAGCAACTGGCAAATAAACATAAGAATGCTTTTTGTTCTGATTTCTGTCTTACTTCAGAAAAATTTCCAGTTTACTTGTGAGGACATAAATGCAAAAAGCACACACAAAAGGAGTGCTCACCTGAAATTAGCAGGAAAATGTATGAATCAAATGCTACTGATAATAGGTACAGAAGAGCTCAGCCCTCAAAGAGGAGATTTTTTGTGCCACAAGGTCAGTCAAGCCATAACATTATAAGCTAACCTAGAATAAAATTACACGTTTTCCACTTGCATAAAACCATGTTACTCCAAATTACTGCTAGGCAGGGGCTCAGCTGTCCACAGGTCCCAATCAATCCACCAGATTCAGCTCTTGTCTTCCTGAATATCCGCAGGCAGATGCTCCAGGCTCAGGGAGCCAAGGCATTACCACAGACACAGTGAAGAGGCATTAGCCTCTCGTTTAATTTATTTAATCACTTGTTCATGATCTAGACAAAACTTGCGTTCACTATAGCACTGCGTCATCACCAGTCACATGCATGTGTGTGTCCCATCAGCTGATCCTACCACAACAAATTAAGACCTCTTTTGTTATATGAGGATATCAGGCCTCTGCTCTATGCCCAAACATGCATGTACCCTGACTATGTGACCAGAGTCTGTGTTTAATTGTATGATGTTAATCAGAATTCATCTGACATCAGGGCCCATGGATAGCATCTGTCAGTGCTGGACTGGATGCCAAATACCACCAGATGAAAGCACTATGCGGGCATTTAGATGATGAAAATAAAGCATAAAATGACAATTTGGACTGGTCTTTGACAGGGTAGGTTCCTTTGAAATAAAAGTGATTTTTACAAGGGACCATAGGCATCCAAATGAAAGGAAGAGCTTCTTCCTAAGAATGTTGCTGTGATTTGCTTAGGGTGTTGCACCTGAAAGTCCCTAACTTTCAGAGAAACACTTTTCCCACTCTGCAGCAAAAACTGAGGAAAGCGGACCTGAAAAGCTTTCAAATGCATAAGAATCCTGCTGCAAAGAAAAAGAAACAATCTCTTTTCATAGTTACAATGGGCAGGATAAGAAGACATAGGCTTAAATTGCCATAAGACAAACTTGTGTTAAATGTTAGAAAAACTCTCAGATGCAAAGCATAATGCTGCAAAATATACCTCCTGGGGAGGTTATGGGCATTTACCATTAGATGCTTATTAAGAAGAGATTAGCAAAGTATCTTTGGTGGAATAGGTTTGATATAGCTGATGATGCCTAAGGAAGAGGACGGGGTGTCCAGATTAAAGTTTTTAGATCCCTCCCAGCCCTATTCTTCTATGATTTTTCTATGGACAAGTTATCCCTACATCTGCCTACATAGTTTTCCCTTTCTGTAGCTCGGTAGTTAATTTAAGCCTTACAGGAAGGGGCACATAGCAGGCCTGACGTGCAAGAGACAGTCTATTTGGGACAAAGAAGTATTTGGGGAGCTGGGAATCAATTTATTATGAAAGTGTGCACAGCGAGTAAGCTCTCTTACCAACAAACACAATGTCAATAGGTAGAATTTTATCAGAGGAAGTAACTATTCATCATAATTCTCAATTTACAAACAGGGAATGCAGGGCACAGAGGTCTAAGCTTTTTGCAATGACACAGCAAGTTATCAAAATGAGCCTGAAAACTGGATTTCCTGGCTCCTCAAGTGACCTATCTGATGGGCTACATGCTCCGCCTGCTCTCCCTCCCCCTCCCCCAGCAAGCCATGCAGGACTGTGAGAATCACAGCATTTCCTCGTAAAAGTCTTGCCTGCATCTGGAGGAAGTCAAGACTACAATAGTGTCGGTAACTTCTACTGTAACAAGAGCACACATCACAAATAATCATTGCCAAAGCGGGGAAAAAAGCTGCCTCAGAACTTGCACCTTGCAGGGCTGATCTTAGACTGTTAGTCCCTGTTTCTGCCCTTTCACTTGCCTCTTTCTGTCTAACCTTTGAAAAAAATAATATATTCTTCTACCAAATGAATATCTATAAAAATAAGAAAGACAAGACAGAATAAAGGACGTACTACTGATAAAGAACAGAATTTTTCTTTATACAAGGACAGAATATTTGCAAGCATTAGAAAATGAAGCATTGCCTCTGCCCATTGTGCTAAAGGAGCAGTCTAGCTCAGGATTTGCTGGCCACTTTCTTAAGGCTGCTGTAATTTAAGCCTGGAGGAAATCAGCATCAAAGCTTAAGATTATAAAAGAAAACCTCTTGTACTAAAGTTTTACAAAGCCAGTACCAGTCCTTCTGCACTGTTCCTTACTGGATTGCATAGTCTTGCTTCCATTTCCCACAAGCCACTGCTGGCATCCAAGGATGACCCATACTTGTATCACCCCCAGGAGGTCCTGCCTCTCACAACTGACTATGCTGAGACACACCAGGGTTCAAACTAATTTTGAATTAATTTGCAAGAACTCTGCTAGGCTGTAAGCCCCACACACAGACCAAACAGAATTGAAATTTACCATTATGAGTAAAACAAAACAAGAATTAAGAGAATTAAAGAATAACAAATTAAAAATACATCAGGAATGCAAAAGTGGGAAACACCTCTCAAAAGAATCAAGGACAGTGTTTTAATTGGTCCTTTCCTAAAACAAGCAAACAAAAACACAAAACCAAACCAAACAAATAGGAAAAGGCAAACCAAATAAAAAGGAAAAACCCAAACCAACCCCAAAAAAGTTTCTGCACCACCAGAATAAATATAATCAAATTCTTTGCATACTTAGGTCTTTCCTAGGTTATTCAGAAAGCATATTCAACTTCTGATGTATAAATCAAGGGATATTGCTCATTACTATAAGATACATTCCACTGGGGCTCAAAGTCTTTAGCAGATCCACACTGTGAGTACTTTCCCCGGATGGTTTCACATTCACGTTCATCAACACTCAGCAAGAACCATAAACAAACCCCTTCTCTCAGATGCACACATACAGTTCCCATTGACTTTGCTGGAATTTCAGATGACTTCAATAAGAACTCCGTATGCATGCAGAAGGGCAAAACTTGGCTGTGCACATTTAATAATATTACATCAATAGATACCTTATAAATGAAGGGCATTGCAGGCCATACTGAAAAAGAATATAAACTGAAAACCCAAAAGTGTAGCCAAATAAGTTCAAATTTCAGCCAAGTTTTCCCAAAATAATAAAAAGGGCACACATTTTAGGCAAGATGAAACAAAACCCCTGTAATATCTGATTTACCAGAGTGCACTCTGCCTCCTTTAGCAGGACTAAGTGTGATATCCAGCTACCTACACATAAGAGAATGATCTTACTGTCTCAGATCTAGCAATGATATTGGCATATGAAACAATTAAGTAAAGGTCAAGTTAGAAAAGCTGTGATTTGCTAAGCTGTTTTCTGCATCTATATCCCTGCTCTGTAAGATATGAAACTCACTGCAAGCGAATTTAAAGCTTAGCAGAGTGGAAAAGGTAATTAATTATATTACATTAATAACTAATACTGTATTATTTTGAATGTACTCTACTAGTGGTACTTTAATGATATTAAGTGCTTTAATCCAGGAGTATCTACCTAAAACCCTTCAACCCTCTTGCCTGCCTGGCTGGAACACCACCACAAGAAAAATCCCACACACCTAGGAACAACAGCCCCCTTCCAAATTTCAAGTAACACATCTAACAACGCAACTTCTGCCAGGTACGTTAGCTGATGCACACTAAGCAAAGCAATGCCATGTGCTTTCCTCAAATTTGTTCCCTTTATTTTACTTTTACTCATTCCATGATGTAATAACCTGTGCCTTTTTACTGCCTCTTTACTGGCTTGATGTTCATGTTTGGTTTTTCCCCTTTAAGCAGGAACATCTCTGATGATTTTCACAATTAAACAGCAGAACAGACTTCATGAATCATTTTTTCTTCCTGGTTGGAACAACCCCTATTCCCTGTTGCATTATAATACTGAGTCACTTTGCATAAAGTTGGTCATTATAGCTAAGTCAAGCGAGAGTGGATGAAATGCTCTGAACTTAGATGTGCAATAGGATACATATCAGGCTATTTCTTGAAGCAAACTATTTAAAATCAGGGGGAAAAAACTCACTACAAGATAACTCATGTAAAGGAAAACTATTTCATATATATTGAAAAGGTCCAGAAAATCTGGTATGATATTGATGATCAGAAGGATTGCAAAGACTTCTTTTCTTTTTTCTTCTTTTTAATGAAGTGAGGGTTTGGCCTGTTACAAATGCTGAGCTGTACTGGTCATTCACACTGGAGCACCTAGTAAGTTAAATAGTGTGGTGGAATTTCTTTCTCCCAAGCTATGGCACCATCAAATAATAGTTACAAGGTCTGGCAGGGCTCTTCTATCTCAAAATCACCTCACTTCTAACATGCCCTGACGGCGGCAGGCTGCAAAGACACTCATCTGTCTCAGAACTCCTTCATGAAATTCCAGGTCTACTTTCTGTTGGCTGTGGTGGAATGTAAAGTAAGCAAATTCTAAGTGTGTTGCAATGAACATCTATTTCAGCTTAGCCTTTACAATTCTGGGTTCACAATGGGGAAAGAAGAGTCTTTTAGGACTCACTCCTCAGCCCTAGAGGGACAGGACTGGTGCAAGGAGGGAGCTTTAATAACTCTCATTAATTAGTTTGTTTTAAATTAATAGCATGACTATTGGATGAGTGAAACAGAATTAGGTGCCCTGCATGATAATTTTCAAGAAAATTGATTTTAAGGAGTTAAGAAAACAAACAAACAAACAACCCCCCAAAAAACCCAAAACAAAAGAAAAACCAAAAATAAACCACAAACCCAACAAAATTCACTGGTCTGCTTTTTCACCTCTGCTTTTCTGCAGGTCCTGTTTAAGCAATGACACGTGAAGAACTTTATGTTCAAACAATTACCTAGTACTTTAAATAGGACACTAAAGGAGTAAGATTTTTAAATGTATTCACACAGCATGAGACTAATCCACCACCTGAGAATACAGGTCCAAATAAGAGTAACTCCTCAGAGGTCAATTGAAGTACAGGGGCACAAAACAGACGCGAGGCAGAGGGGAATCAGGCCCCATCTACCTCTATTTTAATGCAGAGGTTGCAGATCATCTGCAATGATAAAGTGAACAACATAAATATAACTGACATCTATTCAATTGATCGCACATCCTGCCGACTATTCACAGCTCCAAATATAGGGCTGAAGAACAATGGTTCAAGGAAGGGAGGCAGAAATCCTGGTTCTAACCCATTCACACATTCCTATCTGCTAATTCCTCTGAGTTGAACTGACTTCATCCCCCCACACTGTTAAATCACTGCAGGTTTAATTTGGCAGTCCCCTACCCCTGAAGAACTTCTTATCACAAAATAAAAATAAAAGAAATACTTGGATGCATGGCAGGTAAGATAAATGCAGAAATCTGTGCAAGCATGAGAGCCTACAGACAAACAAGCAAGAAAATCCCCAACATACCAGACATCTATGAAAGGTATTAACAAATTGATTAATTATTTGGAAACCTGGCACTGAGAAAGAATGGTATGTGTGCAAAGAAGGAAGACAAAAATATGAGGCTATTGCAAAGTATAGTGCCATTTGTTCTAATTTAAGAGGATCTGTAATTATTTTCTACAACTTCATGATGTCCTGAACCAGCTTACTCCTTTCCTGACAGACTGATAAAAGGATCCTTAGCAACACACTAAATATATTATGCAATGTATTGAATGCTACTAAGAAAAAGCACTGAATTACACTGAAACAAAGAACATCAGGTGCGAGCATCACTACCTCCAGGGAAAGATCACCTTTAACCGTTTATCACATCCGTAAATGCAGGCATTGTCCTATGTCTCTGTTACCAGCACCTAAAGGTACTTGCCACATTTAACAAAGTTAAGGCAAATTTTACCTCAAATCTACTTAGGCTTGAGCTCTTGGACCGAGACTTCTTGCGGAGATAGACCGAGAAGAACCGACGCACTGTGAACTTCTTCATGTTCATGTCCATCGCCCTGTCCCAGCTGTGGCGTGCAGCACGAAGGAGCTGCGGTGCAGCCGGAGAAAGCTAGCGCATCCCGAATGTCCCCTATTTATATCCACAGGCAGGAGATCCTCCAAAGTATCTGCTTCTGTTCATCAAGCCGGGCACAGCTAGACCCGCAAGAGGCACACTGCCGGAGCCATGGGAGCCCACAACCGGCTGCTAGCTCTTCAGAGCATAAAGGCGTTACACTCCCTTCTCGCTTTCCACTGTTTACATTTCAGTGCGGAGAGCCGAAGTCTCTCCTCACTCCCTCTCCCCCTCGCCTTAGGTCCTACTACATCCAATCAGGCTCTCCTTCGGCTGCATGCATAATCAGCTCCCGCAGATGACAGCTCCTGCGTCCCAGGCGTAGCAGGTCTGAGATAAATATTAGATGTGTCTATTGCTTTGCACTCCCTCTCTTCTCAGTCAGGCTCTTTCAATTTCCTGGTTTCCGAATCACATGGGGAATAGGCACATGCTGCACTTCTGTTTTTAGCTTGGAATTTCAACGCTACTATAATTACTGAAGGGCTATGGTGGTCAGATCCGAGAAGAAATCAGCTCCCCCATTAAAGTCTCTTCCGGGAGAAGGCTGAAAGACACTATGACCCCACTGCCAGAACAGAAGTATCTGAACCTCCTTTTATTATGGGGAGTATGCAAAATAACATTGCCCCCTCCCTGAAACTAAAAAGCTTAAAACCCTGTTCCCAGATTACCTGCTCACTTTACATTAAGATACCTCATGCTGGCACGGCTCTAAAAATAGAAAGCACAATCTAAATGGGAACTATTACTGTTCTTACTGTACTACAGCAGGGAGCTACAGCCCTTCCAAGAGGTTAAATATGTACATCTACTTACAGGCTGTAATTTTGAGCTGCTCACTACATTGCAAGCATGGAGACTTAGAGCTGCACCCCCACCTCCTCCACATAATCACATATTTCAGCTTTTCTTCAAAAACTAATGAATCTCAGTGCGGTCCAGAGACTGAAGAGCTTTCTCTCCCTGCCGCACACAGCTCAAGCTCCTTGTCCTTGGCAGCCTTTCCTTTCTGACTACCAAGGAACACCCAGACATGCCTTTCTCCCATAACCACATATGGAAAGTGAATGACTCTGATGACTTATTAATGACTCAGATTAATAAGCCCAGGGAGAGCTGACACCGCTACAGCCTGAGAATACTCTCAGAGGTTAAATGACTATAGCTGTCCAGTCAATTTGCTCTGAGAGACACAGGCATTTTGCTTTAATTGCATGTCTGGACTCTGCCATGAACTATGTTAGCTGGTCATGCCTGCTGCTACCTGCTTTGTTTGCAGGTTCCCTGTGTCTTTCCTCTGTCTAAAGCTCACTACAGTCCGTATGTACCTGGAAAAACATTTAAAAAGAAAATGGAGTATTTTGGCGTTTACTTTTTTTTTTTTAAAGGAGATCAGATTGGAAAGGCTACCATTTGTGCTGGGCTCTATAATTGCCTACAGTCTCTGACTATTCTGTCTTGGACCACTGCTGTCTCCCCCAGCCTAAGGTAAGTGTAGCACAGCGGCAGTCTGCTTTATCCCTTTCCCTTCCAAGAGCCTCCTTCTGCTCTCTTCTTCTTGCTTCTCTGAATTTTTTGATTTGCAACAAAAATATATCTTTTGGAGTTGTTTTCAAGTTTCTGCCCTGGTGTAAGCCACATCAAGCCTGGGACCCATTTGCCACTACAGTAGTGCTGGTTCCTGGATAAGACCCGGGAGCAGAGGCAACCATCCCAGCAAAGCCTGAGATATCTATAGGCATACCAGAACTCTTTCCACGAGAAAACTAAAAAACAGGTAAAAGAAGCAATTTGGTTGGTCTGTCAACGTCAAAAGTATTTGCTGATGCAGCCTACATAGCCAAGTTTTATGTCTCCTCAGGACCCAGCAGCAGTAATACCCTAAATGGCACAAAGGCCCCAGGCACTTACCTGATAATCTGACCTCACTCTCCACCCTTGCCTGCCCTGCCATGCTGCACAGCTATTGTTGCTGCTTCCTCCTGTGCCCTGCCCTCCCTCTGGCAAAGAGCTGTCCTGGCACAAGTTAGGCCAGGTTTAGTGCTAACGCAGGCTTTTGTCAGCCACATGCATTCCTACCTGTGTAAGCCACTTGAGCTTTAAAAACGGCAATCAGATGAGTTCAGGATAGCTCCCTGAACTTTTCCCATCACAGATAACACCAAAATCCCTCCTGAACAACTGACACCTTTGTCAATGCAGAGGAGGTGGTGATTTCCCAGCTTGAATACAAAGCAGGTATGTAATATCGTACTCTGTGTGGTAATCAGCAGTGTATGACTACCTGTCACTACTTATACTAGTAGATTTATCACAACCTTCCTATCCCATTACATAGGTAGCTTTCACATACAAGGACGCGCAGTCACCATTAAATGTACCTGCTCTGCAATAAACTTTCAAGAAGATTACACAAACGATGACTTAATACCTATCAGGTACACTTCTTACTTCCAGAATTTTGGTTTTTACCACCAAAAAGGAAAAAAAAAAAAATCAGTTATAATATATTGGTAATTTATTGTGAAAATCAGAGCAAAGCTAAGCTTTAATGTGGAAGCTTAGACTGTAACATGAACAGCATACCTATACTAGGGGGCAAGTCTTTTGCATCCCTCCCAAGACACAGGCATGGAAATAGGCATGATCTCCTTACTTTCTTACTCCCCTTTAACCAGATGAATAGGGAATTAAATACAGAAGGACATCCAACCATCAGTGCTAGGATATTGTCCTCCACCTACTGGGGCACCAGAGCAAGAGGTATTGCAGTGTAGCTTCCAACTGTAAAAAGGAAAAGCAACCAAGTTGCAAAAGTGTACACAAGAGTACAAATACAGAAATAAAACATGGAAAATATAAGCGTGTAAAACTAAAGCATATCGATATCTGAAGAGCAAATTCTACTACTGTTCCACTCACATGGTATGCTTCAAGACATGGAATTTAACTTTGCTTCAGAAGAGCAAATAAGAAGAGGCTTCAAAGATATTAACTCAATGACTCTAATAAGAAGGTGGAAGCCAAAAAATAAATTAGAACATTCATCATAAATATACAACTGTCAGATCAACCTACAACATGAAAAATTCACTTTGCACTTAGAAATTCGTGGCTGTAAATTGTGTATCAGCTCCCCTCTGAGCACTTTGAACTGCTGAGGAACTTGATGGAAAAAAAAATTCACCAAATGTCTCTGTTTAAGAAGAGAAAAAAGAACAAAAGTAGTGGAGGCAGCATATGATGCACTGTCATCAACCAGTAATACTCTATATACTTAAATATACTTTTTAAAGCTAGAATAGTGTTTACTGTAGCTTAAAATAAATAAATACAAGACCATAGTTGCTCCTACTTCTAGCAAACCTAACAGCAAAATAAAGTTTATTCAACAGGAAAAGGGCTTAAAAAAAGAGAAAAAGCCCCAAACCAGGATTTAAGACAAACTCTCCATCAGAAAATACCTGAAGTTAGATATTACACAGCTTATGTTCTAAGTTTTAAAAGATAAATGGAGAATTCCCAATTAACATCTAATGAAAGCCAGAGGCCCTTTCCTCATGTGTACAGGTGGACCATGTGGACCATACCAAAAGTAGTAACAGACTGAAGGACCCAGACCTAGGAAATTCACATGAGCCAGCAAAGCAGTCTGCACAGAACCCAGCAAAGAGGATGTCAGTGGCCAATGCCAGATGAATCATCAATTTCTGAAGAAACACAATAACTTGAGCTAATTGTTTGCATGAAAGAACACTCCAGTCCAAGATATCTACCACAAACTACAGGCTGGATGATAAAATTACTGAGAGAAATTTTGTATTGCTGTATTTCACAGCACATCAGGCCCTATTTCTGAAATGGCCCTTATTTTTTTATGTGAATCAACAATTTATGTGCAAGCCCACAATGACTCTGCCACTTGAGCAAATATACTCTAAAACCAAAAATATATAAGCTGATATTATGTTCCTTGCAAATGTAATCAGTATTATCTATTCCATCTGAATAAATTAATCAGAAAACCAGAAACAAAAATCCATGGTGAAGTAAGGAAGCATCAGAAGCATTTGACACCACAGGCAGAACAAAGAAGAGTAATAGAACATGGCATACAGAGGAAGAGAAAATGATAGTCCCACAATAGAGGCCCAAGAGACAACGCTACAGAAAAGGTGAATTACACAGTACCCTTTATGTTCTCATTAAAGAAAATTAGGAGCTAAAGCAGATGTTTCCAAGAGACACCAATGAGCAGAATAAGGAACAGCACTGTCCCCCAGGTGATTAGATGGTACGTGACTCTTTCAATAATTGCTGTTTCCTGATGTTGAATGCTGGAACAAATTTCCATGCGGCTTTTGTCTCAATGAGCAATTGAAGTGGTTATTTTTCTTATTTTCTTATTGATGTTTCTTTAAAAAGATTTTATAGGCTTTGCCCAAACAAATGCCTGGGCTTTGATCTCATTAGAAGAGTGCACCAGTGTGGGCCCCAGTATTTCCAGCTGCCATACCCAGTTAAATACCTTGCCCAGTTTAGCATGCCACTTGCCACCAACCTGGTATGCTGCCCTGCCACCACTGTGGAATACAGGCAGTGACTTGGCATCTCTTCTCACTAGCAGTGATAAGTGATCAGCAGCGTTGGCTGGATAGGGATGTAAGAAAGTAAGTAGGAATGTGCTTATTCTCCCTTCTCCCACCTCCTCCTGCTCCTGTCTGTATATCACGAGCTTCAGTAATTTTTCACCTTTTCCACATATGAACTATGATAAATTTCCAGCGGAAGTGCAGGTCCTTTCAGCCACTTTACAAATCAAAATCACTAAAGGAATAAGAAAGTAAAGTCAGACATCTTGTCTGTGTTCAACAGACCAGCAGGACACAGTCTCCTCAGCCACAGCCTTCTCTACTCCAAAGAGCAACATAACAGGACTACAATATCTTTTTAATCTTGCACTTGTAGTTTCAAGGTCTCAGGAGTCCAGGCAAAGGCAGAGTACCTCTTATATACTAATATATGTAATTTGTTAATTGCAAAAGGAATTACTCAACACAGCGGCCAATTCCTTAACTGCTAAAAACGTTACCCAACACACTGAAAAGTGACTAGTATAAATGCAAGTGTAAGCAATAACAGGGGAGAATGACTTACTTTGAAAAGACCAGCTTTGCTCAACATGGTGATATTCCAATTAGTGGATTCCAATCAACAGCTTCAAAGGTTCTTAAAACAAAGGTTCTTAAATCAACATAAGTTCTTGGTAGACTTGAAACTGATATTTTGCTGAGATGCAAGTAGCTTAGATGGAAAGCTTTCTGTACTTTTCTTTCTAACAGAATACTTCAGCAGATGAGATTAAAAACACCTCCTTAGTGGCACTGAGAGGGCGAACCATCTCTGTATGTGTCATGCTGGTGCATAAGTGGTCTCCTTGCTGCAGTTGCCTAAAAATGTACTTCCTCAATCCCTCCTAAACACCCACTAGTCACATGATGATAGAGTAGTGTTACTTTCAGAGATATCAAACAGGGAGCACTACGAGGACATATGGCTTATTCTTATTTGTGCAGGGAGAACTGGGACTGCTGCAAAAATAATGGCTCCAGGACAAGATAACAAGATTTGATTGAGTTTTCAGCAGACGACAGACGTTTTAACTCTCACAAAAGCATTTTGCGTTAGTGCTTGAACATCTGATTGGCAAGTTTCAAAACTACTGTATTGACTGCTCCCATATGTGCTTTGCTGCTTATAGACTTATATGAATGTGCAACAGCATCACTGGCCACATACATATCTGTTCTTCATATCTGTCTGTGGACTACTTCCAGGATGGAGATCAGGTTGTCTAGCAATGTGTGATGAAAATAAACCAAAAATAGCATCATCTTAATTTTTCTGCTTTTCTTTTTGGTGATGTTACTGGGAGTTTTACTTTCTTGACTGACACTTATATGGGTCTTGCTGGATTTTGGTGGCTTAGAAGTTTAAGACAAAGAACCCCAAACGCTAATCTCTTTTACATTACATAAGCTTTTACTCCAACATGGTTGAAGATGATTGTGGACACAATTCTACTTTCTTGCATCATATTGTTCTCTTATAATGGTCTAGAAGTTTTCTAGCAAGAAGGATGCAACTTGGGAACTGAAGTATGAACAGTTTTACCGCATGAATATTTATGAATATCCAGCTTGAGGGAATATTGTACTATACAAAATTGAATGGAAGAATTTCATCATGCACAGCATATGTTGATTGTCTATTCAGACTAGCCATGAACAACACTAAACAGGAATGCATTCATTAGAAATCTGCTAATAGACAAATTTACCTTGATAGGCTCTGAAAGATAGCATCTACACAACTGGAGAAACAGTGTATGGAACATTTACTGAAACCCCTGGTTTTACTTTTAATAATCATTGACAGACCAAACTGACACTGCAGTAAGCAGAAAAGCCAGATCGCTGTTTGGTGTTGAAATCCTGAGAGACAGACAAGTGTAGAATGGGACTTGCTAACTTTTATGCTGGAAAGCATCAATTTTAGGTATATTTTTTCCCTTCAATTAGCTAATAAAACTGCACACCAAGGTACAAAAGTAAACTAGGTATACAAAATGCATCCTATTTAGTTGAGCTGAGTGACCTGAATTAATACCTTCCTTCTGTATCTGAGATTATTTTGTATGACCCTTTAAGAACCTTGAACTCTCTGGCTATGTCTAGCTGCAGGGCATGTACAAAATCCAGCTACTTCCTGGATCCTCTATTAGAATGGGAGCACAGATTGCACTCTAATTCTTTCCTACTGGCATCACATAACACCAGCAAAGAAAATCCAGGTATTTTTAGCCAGAAAAGAGCCAGAGTGCACTCCAGTGAGGTTCCCGATTTTGACAAGTAGGTAAACTTGGGACCCTAAAGGTTTCCACCTGGCACTGCAGTTTAGACACATCTCTATTTCAAATGTCCTTCTATAAATGGTGCTGGAGCACTCTGCACTGCAGGAGCACTCTTTCAGAGCAAACACAATGATCATTACTGTGTGCTTACAGCCAAAAATTCAGTTTAAGCCTAGCACATATTTGCTAGTATTGTTTACAGAAACAGATTAACTGTGAGTAACGTCAAAAAAGAACAAACCAATTGGAAATGCAAATTTACCTTGGTAGGCATTACATCTAGCAGGGCAAATGGCATACGGGATATTTTCAACATGTATTACCCAGCTAACACGTACTGAAAATCAAGCGTGTGGTTGTATGAACATGCGTGTATGTTAGACATCACAAAAATGAGATTCATAAATGAAAAATAGTAGTCACTCTTGAACTCTTTAGTACTGGCTTCCTTCTTGTTGGGCTTGTATTTCTATTTGGACAAACTTTCAAGACTGCATTAAATTACTGTAATAACAGTACTTAACTCCAGATTACAGGCACAGCTCTCCCTGCCTATTTTTGAAATAGATGCTGAAGAAACAGGCAGAGAGAAGAAAAAAGGTCTGAAGTGTGATACACCCCCTTTTTCTGTCTCTAGCACAGCTAAGCAGGAAAAGTGAAACTGAAAAAATTAATGGAAAATAATTTTAATCTCAAAAAAGTTAGTTAAAGCCTATCTAGTATTTACAAAACCACATAATGATTTTTTAATTCACCTAGAACAGGGCTCAAGGTCCTAAACTCATTTCTCTTCAACTTTATATAGTAAAGATAAAGAAACTAGCATCAGGATTTCGTAACACCAGAAACTGAGAAGCACGTGGGAATAGTACTAGCAAAACTACTATGTTAGCATCTACTCTAAGATTTGTGACATCATGAAGCAATAAAACCCGAGCTCTTAGTGCTGCTTCGAAAACATTCATATGTATCACAACAGTGCTGAGCTGTAGAGCTGTATGTGTAGGCAGCTCATTTGGTATCAAAGCAAAGTATCCTCCATCCAATAGCTGTCAAAAGACACAGGGATGAACAACAGGATTCTGCTTACCACAGGGACTATCAACTCCAGAGACAGGCACTGCGGTTCAGTCAAAGCATCTTAGGTAAAAGTAAGGAAAACATGCTATAAAAATATCTCTGTTTTAGGACTGATTGCTGTTACAAGCCCATTATAATTTGGATATTTTCAACGCACTAGATGATCTTTCCCTTATTTGAATTCAGCTACATAAAGTGTCACCTTTTAACTGTAGTGCCAATTCTCTAATCTAAGCTACTAAGCAAAAAGAAGAATATGATGCCCTTTCTTGCATCACTAAGCCTGCCTGCACCAGAGGCGAGTCTTCCTGACCAATTCTTCAACAAATACCTGGAAGAAATTTCAGCACCTTTCCCACCAAGCTCTTCAGCACTATATAAACAGTTATATAATGCATTAATTATCACTTTAACAAAGATGA
>JBCJKH010032096.1:0-30883 GCA_039877255.1 Loriculus beryllinus
CTCAGTGGCCCTGAGGGTCTTCCCTTCAGCTGCAAAACATGCTTGTGCCTTGCAACACATTGACTTGAATTGAAGGCAAACATCTTGGAGCAGGACAGGTGGTTTAGTTCTTAGAGTAAGATCTACTCAAACCCAACTGACACCATGTCTGTGGCTCCTGCCAAAAGCAGCCAGCTGGGCAGCGTGTCCCATAGCCCAGCCTGCTATCCCAAGCTCGGTGTGATGCTGGGAACCAGAGCTCCCGTTCTCAGGGGGGCAATGGTCAGATGCAAGGATTGCAGGAACTGCATAGATCTGTAAAACGAGGGCTGCTTTGTGTCTGCAGCCCCACTGAGCCAGAGAGATAAGTACTGTGCAGAATATAATTTCTATTTTATTTTTGCCACGAGATGGCAACATGATCCCTCTGAGTCACAGACAGCCCAGCCCTGCAGCTCTTACTGGGGTAAAACACCCTGCCAGCCCCAGCTTCAGGCTGGGTAGGGAGGGCAGATCCAAGCCTTAAGGCTTTATGGAATCCAGTCCAACTGCATTCACCTGTGAGCAAGTCCGGGAGCAAAGGCATTTATTTACCATTAACCTGGAAGAATCAAGTGATATACAGGACACAGAAGTCTTCTCATCCTACAGCAGACACTGATCCCTCTGAGGGACTAACTGTCTCAGACACCTTGTGGGACAATGGCTTAACCCACCTCCCATTGCAGGCCTATCAGATCCTTCTGGCCTTCACTCAGCATTTCAGACCAAGGAAGAAGCCAGCTGCCTTAAGAGAGTCCTGTTGCCTTCCCTGATGAGGGGATGTAATGAGGCTCCATCTGTAGTCATTTCAGAGGAGACGATAGGGAATATCAGGGAAAGGGAGGGTCCTGAGAAGTCTCGCAGAAAGCTGGGAGACGTAAGGAAAGGGGAGATGGGCAGGTTTTCTGTTGCTTTGCCTGGATCTGCCCAGCTTCTGTGCTGCTTAAGGAAGAGCATCTTAGACATTTGGAAACACATCTCTATGGTGTTTGCACGCTTGCTTGTTCACACATCGTGCTCTGAAAAGAGGCTGTGTCTGTGTATCTGAGCTACCTTTGCAATAATCATAGAATTATAGAATAGTTAGGGCTGGAAAGGACCTTAAGATCATCCAGTTCCAACCCCCCTGCCATAAGCAGTGCAGGCACAGCAGAGCCTGTACCCAGAAAGAGCCAAAGACTCCCAAGGAACCTTGCTGAGGTCCCTCAGAGCAAGGGGAATCTAAAAAATCCAAGGTCTGATATCTGGGACTTAAAATGAGAAATCTGTAAAGTGCTGGGAGAACATCCATCACACAGAGAGAGTGTAGGTATCTGGGATTAATTTATCCCATGTGCAGCAGAGAATGGGAAAAGAGCAGGGATTAGATGATGACACAACATTTTATCTACTACTGCTTTCCAAGTGAAGAAATTACAGACTCTTGAGAAACATCCTCTCCTAGAGGCTCAGAATAAGGATAACCTTCTTACACTGTACTTTTGATGTGTAAAGCACTGACTGTCCTGCTATTTCCAGTCACGTCTGGCTGGCATTTTCCAGGTCACCTTACCCACTAACCATCCTGGTAGGTAAGGTGTCCTGGGTCCTGACCAAATATTTGCTCAATGGCAGGTAGCCATTACTTCCAAGGCTTTGGGTAAAAAGACTCTACTTGTAGCTACTGCACAGGGATCTGATTTCTCTTTAGTGCATGTGCTAGGCTCTGCAGAAAACTATTACATGGATCTTTCTCAGTTCAGAGCCTTGGCTTTATTGGCATAACACAGCACAGATACACTGTGGTTGGGGTCTCACGGTGAACCCAGCCTCTGCAGTTGTGCCCAGCTCAGATTCTTTGACCCCAGGTAGAGGCTTAAAAATCAACTTCTGTATCAAGCCTGTGAAGAAGGATGAAGAGCCCCGTTGTGGCAAGACTTTCTCCAATGCAGTTTCTCTGCTCTGCAATGTCAAAGCATGGCTGTTGGTGGAGTGATTGGGTAAGTGGTGGCTCAACCCAACATCCCTTCCCTGCTACTTGATAGTGTGAAGGACAGCATAGGCCTCAGAAATGCAAAATAGCGTGGCTTGATATTCAGCAGCCATCACTGTTGGTCTCCTACAGGCATTTGAAAAGGGTTGTTTCACTCTGTGCCCAGAAGGAATTGACCTGGGACATCCTAGAAACCAGCCTTCCCAAGGCAGAGGGAATGTTGAACTTGTCTGTAGGTGCTGATTTTTTTGTAGGCCCCAGCATGCTTTCCAGCGTGGGCTGAGGGGCTGTTTGGAAGTCATCAAAACCTAGGGCAGGTATTTCTAAACCATCCCCACCACCAATGATCATGCTGTTCCCAACAGAGGCTCAGGTCCTGCCACTTGGCTAATCCCTTCTGAGGGGCACTGGGAACGTGGGGCCCTGTGCAGGATCAAACACTTTCATTACCTGTGGAGAAAGCCAGGAATGCTTTCTTCTTTAGGAAGTTCCCATCCACATCGAGAAAGGGTTGAATTCATCTGGTGTCTCCCATTGCGTTCTAGCCAGCAGCACAGAGGTGAGCAGAGGAATCACTGCTGTTCCCAGCAGCACAGCCATGCTCTGCTTTGACATGTGGGGTTGCAGCAAGAGTCTGGCTTGCCCATTCAGCCATGTAACCATTCCTTCCTTTGGGCTGTGCCTGAAAGCAGACTTCTATCTCTGAAGAACTAATTTCTGGGCTTGTACATGACCATATGACCCAGTGTTCACTGGAATTACTGACTAATATGGGATTAAACAATAGTTGTTAGCTGTGTCTGAGTTATGAAGCAGAAGAAAGACATGGGCCAGGCTTCCTTGCTGCCCAGCTGATCTCTGCTTGCTTGAAGCAAGGTGATGAGATGATGCCATGGTACTCCAGAGGCACAAGTGGCAATGGAAAGTGAAGAGAATAAGGAACAGACTCCAGGTTACGAAGACTGAGTCATATGAAATGGGAAATTGTGTACATAACCCTGAAGTCACACTGCCATTAGTCTGGACTCAGAGGAGACAGGGGTTAGGGAACTGGTTCTTCCCCACCAAAAGCCTTGTGCTTCAAGCTCCCCTACTCCTCGTGACAATTTCCCTGTGGGTCACTGGTGTGCTGCACCCCTCTCTTCAACTGAAGAGCAGCAAGTACCTTGGGAATGAAATAACCTTTAAAGTGGGTGTTAACTGAGGTGCACCGTGTAACATGTGGCAGGAGGGCGACAAATCTCTGCACCCTGTGGATCACTGCATTGGTAAATGGCATTTTTTTCCAGTCCTCAAAGGTAGGCAAGCAGCTAGGGCCAAGAACTTGCTCAATCTCTACATGCACCTTTTCTGTAAGGCAAAGAAAAGGGATAAAGTGTGTTTCCCTCAGTGGTAAAGCACCTGCGAATCTTGTTCATGCTGACTGTTGGTTGGGCTACCTCAGGGCAGGAGGTTTGCTGCTCCTGGAAGCAGATGGAGAACAGCCCCTCAAATCTTTCGATCCTCAGTGGCAGCATATAAGGTTTGAATGGAACTGGACAGGTTCCAGATGCTCGCTCAGATTTTGCATGCTCTGGCACACATGAGAAGCTACAAAGCTTTTACAGGTGAACATCACTTACGAAGTCACTGCAGAGCACTTCAGCACACTATGTCAGAAAAACAAAACCATAAAGATAGCTTACTTTGAATCTCAGGGTACTTCAACAGCAGCAGGATGGCCCACTGCAGTGCAGTGGATGTCGTCTCGGTGCCAGCCATGAGCAGGTCAAGTGCAGAGGCCAACAATCGTCACCATGAAAAAGTGTATCGCTTTTATTCAGCTCCTTTAGGGAAGTACAAAGGAAAAACAACTCCTGTTAGCACAGGAACAGAGAACTAGGAGGGGTAACGTAGTCTTCAGAGACATTACAGTGGGCTGCATGCGCCATGATGCACCGCGTTGACATTTCAGTACAGAAATGCTCCAGTTTTCAGCAGAAATATTTGCACACTTGAGATTTTGCCTCCCCAAAATGAACTATTTGGACAAATTCACTGATTTTTGAAGATCACATGACATTTATCTGCTCTGGGCAGTGGTTATCTTATTGACTGAGGATTTCTAGCCCCTGCTTGTGGATCCTGAGAAGGCAGAAATTGATGAGAGGTGCAGGACCATGCTTTCCCATGTCAGTGAGCTGGAATTTGGCTAGGTGTGTGGCTCCCTCCTAGGAGCGACAGGAAAGCCATGAAGGCCCAGGACACCTCTGTCACATCAACTCTGCTGTTCCTGCTTTGTGCTGCTGATGGAAAACACTTCACCCGCTCTTGTGTGCAACAGCTGAGGCACTTGCACAAGGCATCAGGCCAAAGCACCCATCCTGCCCACCACCCATCTCAAGTACACAGAAACAAGCACTGGGAGAAAAAGGGCAAATACAGACTGACCCTTCCTTGCCATACTCCCACACCAGCATTCCTGTTGGTAAATCCACTATGTAGCAGCTGGTGATGTATTTGTACCAATGCAATAAGAACTTCTGCATCTCTGCAAGTGGGAATCTGTTGCCTCTTCCCATACCTGTAGGGAGCGATGTGTGTCTACCTGGAGTGTGTTGGAAAACTGACATTACCCCTTTCTCTAGCAAGGAAGGGACTGTAGCTGACACCTGAGGACAAGTTTGAGACATTCATGTGACAAGGAGTAGTTAATTATTTCATGTTTTTCTTTCAATATACAGAATTTAACATATTAAAATAGGAGAGTCACCCAAAATTTTCATATAGACCATTGGAAAGCATGTTCATTAGACAAGAAACAAAGAACTTCTCTGTGTAAGATACAGCACTAGAAATTGTCATATTGTTAAAATATCTCTTGTTTGAATACCAATGCATCAATGTAGCTCTTCAGGTTGTTCTCATTAATGCTTTCTTTGCTTTCCTTGATGCACTTCTTTAAGATCACACATACTTCTACTTTTTTCAGTATCACCTTGTGAGGTTTGAGGAGAAATCCAAGGAATGGGTAGAAATTAAATAACTACAAAGGACAAAAATCACCTTGTAAAACTCAAGTGCCATAATGGAGAAATCACTTACGTGATGCGGCTGTGGTCTGTCTTTATTGGTTACTAAAAAATTTAAATGTATAAAAATGCCTCCTCTCATTAAAAATTCTCTACAGAAATGAATGGAGCCCATCAGGCTTGTCTAGACAGAGCCTATAAACATGACTTAGAAAAAAAATACAATTAAGGGGAAGTGATAGTGAACTCATGAAACAATGAAATTACATTTTTAAAGAGGTAATAAACCAAAAAGATAAAGCTCTTGCATTACATGAAGAAAACTCTCAGTGTTCAGCAAGCCAAAATACGTCTGTCTTAAAGTTGTTAGATCGTATTTTTTAACTTTCACATGAATTATAAATCAATTACACTTAGTTCTCGGCATCGTTAAATTTCACAGCACAATAAACAGTTGTATTTTATGTGCAGGGGGGTTACTTACACCATTTCTCAATGTTACAAATGAACTGGCTGCAGAATAAGATTCACAAATCTCCTGCACTTTCTAACAGGTTGCAATTTCTGCACAAACCAAACCTGATGTAGAGATTAAAAGAAAAGGGATGTTGTACTATTGTAAACTGCAGCTATTGTAAGTTGTTCTCATTCAGGTAAGGAATTCATCAGCATCTATTTGCTAACAGCTTCGTGGATGAGTGTTTCGCTATTACCTTAAGTAACTAATACTCTATGCCTTGTGATGAAGGATTAAATTTAACAAGAGCTCTTGGTTCAGACGAGAGCTTTTAAGTTGAAATACTCCTTTTATGTGGCTCCATTGAGCAGGTATTGATTTAATGCCACAATAGGAGGTACAAGAGGTCCATATACAAATGTCTGCAGCTCTGTACTTTGTACTACAACTCTGTAACTTCACTAGTTTCTTAAACTGTAGCAAGTGACCAAAACCAAGTAACCCCCAAATACACAAGTAATTGTCCTAAGAGAAGAGGTTACTTGTGTATGAACATTCCCACAGCATCCAGCAGAAAATAACTGGAATAAGCCTGGCTAATTTAATTTGTGCATCCAAAAATATTTCAATACTTCAATACTTTTATCACTGGTGTGATTTTAAAGAAAGAAACTCTGGCCATGCCTTCCAAGAGGGACCTTATTCCCTCCTGTCTCTTTCACCAGAGCCTTGTTTGGCCTGAAAATACTAGGGAATAGAATATGCTGCATTGTTTCATTCTGGGTACTGCTGGAAAAATACTGACAAAACCAAGAAAACATCAAAACCCCAGGAAAGCAGAATCTTTGTGAACTCTGCCAAAAGCACTAAAAACATCCTTGAGACACACTCCAGGAACGTTTTCCTGCAGTTACTGTGAAGCATTGAAGATAGGTTACCCAGATTCCAGACCTACATTAGGGTCTATGTCCTCATGGGAGGCTACAATTTGCTATAAACCATGAAGTTTGCTAAATAAAGTGACTAAAAATAACATAAAGGGAGGTGTCTATAGCACTTCTGAGGATTTCTACTGATGCTCCTGGACACTGCCCATGCCAAGTCCCACCATGCTGGAAACGTCAGTTATTGCACTTTCTGGCTGTAGAAGAATCAAACACATTCCTTCTGCTGGCATAGTCACATCAGCATCTCAGCCCAGTGCCACCACATGATGTTACACCTCCCTCACAGGAGGATTTAATGGAGGAGAAAACCCCCAAAGAATCTTATTCCTACCTATGGCAGGGAAGTTGGATTAGATGATCTTTAAAGGTCCCTTCCAGCCCAAACCACTCTATGCTTCTATGAATCTTATATTTCAGTAACCTAAAGATACCCCAAATGCATCCAGCAGAAGTAAATTGAGTTGACCTACCAGATCAGCTGAGATACCGGAGCATCTCGGCATAGACGGTAACTTACATGCAAGGATGGAGAGTGAAGAAGGTGCATAACTTCATCTATGAGTCTTAACAGGGTAAGAAATGTTGGGTCTCCATAATCAAACCTCCTCCCAAAGAGAACAGCAAAGGTGATGTTGCTGGGAGCCATATTCAAAAACCACAACTGGAAAGGTCTACCTAGAAATGAACAACATAACCGCACTGATCATTTCTGGAGCAACCCAGAGGTCTTCACAGTGGCTTTGTAAAGTAGCATGAAACACTTGATACCCCAGCTCACCTTCAAAAGATTTGATCAACTCAATGACAAAGCAAAGCTCCTCAAGTACCCTTTCTTCACCAAGATGCTTCCCCATGCCAAGATCCCACATGGCAGTTATGGTGAACCGTTGTGTTGTCTTCCAGAGCTCTTGAGAAGAAAAGAACACACCTATGGAAGGAGTGCATGCCCTGTTTGCTGAGGTGGGTCAGGATTGCTCCAAAACACCAAAAGCACAGCTGGGGAGCACGGGTATTTTGCAACCTGGAGGAGCCTGCTGGGGAGATGACTGTGGGGTGCTGGAGGGGGCTGGCTTGGGCAACCACTACCCCAGGTAGGTCCAGGAGAGTAGGAAGCAATACTTTGAAGTTGGGTGCTGTTCACACCAAAGCCCTGGGTTTGCCTTGTTTATAGCTTTGTCTCTTTGCAGCCATACACAGTAAAATGCTCTATGCATGGTATTTGTCTCAGACTGACTTGTTTTGCCTTAGAAAAAGGATCCAGCTGTTTCAGAGAGCAAGGCTAAGAGCCAATGACATCACTCTATCCCTGTCATGAACAGGACTTGCAGCTTAGAAGATAAACTATGTACAGTGCAGGGGGATGAGGAGGGCTGACAGGGAGGCACCTTTGCTTACAGATAGGGAATACCCTCAAGCTGGCTAACCCATTGGCCACAAAAAGTGCTCAGCCAAGAGGGCACAGAGGTGTTTGGCTACAATCTGAAGTCCTCCCTTCCCAGGAGGGCTTCCAGGACTGAATATATTCCACATCTTCATCCTGTGGTTGGGAAAGTAGTGCAGTGCTCTCTTCCTCACACTGGGCCTCACTCTTAAAGACAAGATGAAAAAAAGCCCCACACGCTGTGTGCATTATATACATATTAGGTCATCACATCTTTTCCTTTCAGCCCGGGATTATTCCCTTCATTGTTTTTTAATGTCTAGTCTTGGGCAATGTACTACTTTTTAACATGTAATTCAGAAACATGCCAAAAATCTGTTTACAGAGGTAATTGTTTGAGGTACAAACAGCCCGTGCTATTACACTCTTGCCAGTTCTTGCAGACTTTATCATGAGTCATGCATGATCCACGCTTTGTCTGAACTCCCAGTAACTGTACAAAAGAGATTGCATAAGGACCTCAGCCCTCACATTGTGAAAAATAGTTTCCTTCCCTCTGCACTACAAAAAAAAACCAAACCAAAACCTTCTTGAAATGCGACCCAAGTGCCTCTAAAAGCAAAAACCTGATAAGGCAAATAAGAAGATCCCCAGAAGTATTTTCTTTAATAAAACAAACAACTGCCCCCAAGCTCCACAAAATGTAGCCCTCAATGCTAAGGATGCAGCTCGAGACTCTTTAGTACTGCTGCAGTGAAACAACATATTTGAGAAACAGCAAAGCAAGCACATCCTTTTCTTTTCAACCTGCCAGTACCATTTCCATGTTGGATGTGATAGAATACGGGTACAGGTGGTCTGTCTGCAAACACACCCCTTGTGTTCAGAAGAGCATCTTGTACTGTCTTGTAGTCAGTCGGCACCACCACCTTCCGAAACCCCAAGTGGACAGTGAAAACAGGGCCATATTTCTCTGAAATCTAGAAGGAGAGAAAAATCAGAGCATAGAGTCATCGGTGGCAGTGGTGCATCCTGCCTGGGTAGATGAAGGTAGATCCTGCCTTTCCTCCTCCTTCTGTGGCCAGAAGGACTGAACGGATGCCAGAGATAAAGCCCGAAGACACTTAAATAGAAAAGGAATCAAAGCAAATAAATGGCGGTCTGCTTAACTCCAAAGCTTCCATCAAACCATTGTTTTACTGAGCTGGTTGGGCTCAGTTTGGTGCAGGAGGTTAAAAGAGGCAGAAGATAAAAAGACATTTTGAACACCACCGGCGGTGTAAAAGCATCGTCAAGATTTGGCAGACAGATACAGAGCAACTGCTGACTGAGGAGGCTGTAAAGCTACTGTCCACTATAAGAGAACGAAAAAGCAGAGGTGTCCATATTATAAAAGTGAAATAAAAGTTTTGCTGCAATTAATGCAAAGAGGTATATATGATTCACCAAGGATGGACACGAAGGCATAGGAAACCATTGCTCTTTCAACTTGCTGTAGAAAATAACCACAATACCACACTCTGCTTTTTATTTCTGCTGCACCATAGATTTCAAGCCAATGCACAGGAGGACTTTATAATGAAATCTGAAATACTGGGTAGCAGGAGTTCTTTGGAGGCTCACAGACATGGTCCTGCCAGGCTCTACAAGGAATTAAGACTTGGTTGAGAGCAATGCAGTTGAAACTTCATATTGTGAGATGAAGCCTTATGTCCCATAAAAGAGACCAGTTCTGGCAAAGGTGACTAAAGGTTCCACAGCTTTGCAACACCTCCTGCTCTACCAAAGCAAAAAGGTAGCCTCAGGCAGAGTCTAAAGAGTGTTTCAGCAATATAGCCAGACAGTTGAATTTCTGCAAAAAAAGTAGCTCACAGGACACTGATTTCAAACATTTGTTCAAAATAATGGCCGGTTGCTGATTCATCTCATGTGAAACTTTCAGGGGGGAATCCTTTAAGGATTCTCCTTTCAGGGAGGATTTTCTACTCCAGGTCATTTATTTGCTAAGTAATACCTTAAAATTCTGGCTTTTAAGTCTGCTTTCAGATCACTACTGCAGTTTCGCAAGCCCCAGTGTAAAATCTCACCTCACCCATAGCTGCAGCCAGTACCTGTATTTGTATGCAGACTGTATCTGCTCTGTCCTGACTGCAAAGGGCAGAGGATGGTAAGAGGGTCCTCTGGGCTGCAGCCACAGACCCATCCCCTGGCTGGTTTCAGTGGTAGACCCCTTTCCCAGCTGGCTTCTTGATGTTATAGTTCCGTGGGGAAAAGAAGGCATCAGTGTGGCAAATGTCTCCAATCCCTGTGCTTCACTAAGATGCTATCACCTGCTCCTGGGTCTTCAACTCACCTCCTTTCCAGCCTCTGCTTTGCTTATTCTTCACACTATGTCCATGCACAATGCCAGAACTCCTTCTCCCCTGCAGAATACATTCTGATCTTGTCAGAAACAGGAACCACAGTCCAAAGCACTTCCCAGCTCCTAAGTTCTGGGCATTGAGCCCACTGTGAGCTGCCTGGTGTAAGATGAAGACGCATCTCCATAGGCATCTTGGAAGCTCCTCACATAGCACAGTGATGGGAATGACGACAGGGAAAGCCAGCTTCTCTTCCCTACATCATGCTAAGCAGGTCTGAGGGCTGCTGGCAACCTGATGTTAAAGGCTTGGTGTAAGCTGCAGGATATTCACACCCCATGTTATGACTGAAAATGCAGCTGAGCTGCATTTTGGCTCTGAGAAACTGAATACATTGAAATTTCCCCTTTTTTCTAGAAAAAGAGATGCAAGGAAACTGTGACTCCTATAGAGAACTTTGTCTTCGTAAGTCCAAGTCATTCACCGTTTCGAATGAGTTTGACAACTCTTCTTTGAGCTGTGCTACATTAATTCTCAGTCTCATGAAAAACATAAGAAATACAAGCTATTTTGGTAATCATGATTAAGCATCCATCTTTCAATTCGGCTACATGGACACACAAATATTTTGAAGTATTTCACAACACATGGAAGATGCCAAAATTTAGGTCCATTGCTCTGAGTTGATGCAGATACTCATAGTTTTCAATGTGTAGAGTAGTTCCCAGTGAAACACTGTTCATATTTATCATCACCCTCTGCAGAGCTGGGACTCTGTTGAACAGTTTCAACAGTCTCCAACAGTTCGGTCCTTCTGAAATGACACTTGGTCATTCTGAAACCATTGAAACATCACATTGTAAAAAAAAAATATCTATTTGGCACTAAAAATCATCTCAGTACTCTCACCAGAGAGAAGTTTTAATGGGTACTTGCTGACATTCAACAGCCTAGAAACAAAGGACACTTGTTCTTGCCCTTCATTAGTGACTTGTCTTGCCTTCTGATGTCCAGCAAATGCAGGTTGCCAATGATAGGAAGAGGAAATGGACCAGAAGGCAATATTAAAGCTGATGATTGCTTAAAAGCTTTTAAAACATAGAGCGCAGCTGCAAAAAGCAGTGCACACACTCCACAGATGAAGAAGGGCATGAAGGCTGCCATATTCTGGTGGAGCTTGCCTTTCTGGAAAGTCACTGAGACACCTTCCTTAGAATACTCATCGCATTGTATTTATCCAGAGTAAATGATGTCAGGAGTTTTGCTGCACTTGCACAATCTTCGCCTTCACCCCCAGCTCTCTGTAAAATCTGGGATCTAGGTCTGCAAAAGGCAAAGTCAAAGCACAATTTGTGGAGGTGAAGACTTGCAGGTTCCCTGACAAGTGCAGTAGGGCAGGTTTGCTTCATTTCAAAGCCAAGCTTGGATTCTCCCGCCTGCAATGATTTCCCAGCACCTGGGAGTCCCGTATCTGCTTTATTAAGCATTGATCACACAATTTCTCTTAAGATTTCCTCTTCATCTCTCTGTTCCATCCTTTTCATCTAACCTACTTGTCTGAACACCGACAGCTCTTCACAAATACTTATCCCAAAATAATCCTTCAGGGTAGACAAGCATTGCTCATCATGGTACAGTGTAGGAGAAGCAGGTCCTGCAGGGGAAGAGACTCACTCCAGACTGCGTGTGAAGCTGGGTGGACCACTGGTGGACACCATCTTCCCTCCTCTTCACCTTCTTATCCCTTTGCAGTGAAGCATTTTCTCCCAGGGAAGGGAAACAAAACTCTTTCATGAGTGGCTCTTTTAGCAAATGGCATTGCTTTCTGCTCCCCATCCAGTGTTAACTGGTACCACTTGCACTCTACATATACTCTATACCACTTGCACAACAAAAGGAATATAAAAAACATGTCTTGGAGAGCAGGATTACTGAATCAATGCGAACGTGGAAGGTTTTGCAAAAGACCTGTTGTTTCCACTGGTTTCTGGCAGTGTTTAGTGGTGTGCGACCAGTCAGAGACGTCAGTGGAAACACATCACTTCTGTAAAATTACCCTGATCACACAAATGATGCAATGGTCCCTTAGGTAGGAAAAGAGCATTCAACATCTTTTTTATCCCAGCTCTTTTAGATCACAAGGATTTTGTGCTGCTCCATACAGTGCTATGAGGTAGTACCAGCCTTGAGGATGCTTTGGGACTATTCCAAGGTGCAGCAAGGTTCACACTTAGACTGGACACAACACCCATTCAAACCTGCACTCTCCCATCCATCTCAGGCAGGAGATGTAATCCTAGGTCATACACAGTCCCCTCTCAAACCATGCATCACCTGGGAACGGTCCATCCATCCCAAACCCACTTGTGTTACAAACCATCTGTGGTAAAAGCAGGAGACTGGGAGTCTGGATATGTACGTCTGCATCCTTGCTTGGACAATGACCTGCCTATGTAGCTCTGAGAAGTGTGGTGCAGGGCTGTGCACTGGACAGCCCTGGAGCGTGTGTCAGGGCTGGGCTGTGAATGCAGCCATTGTGCCTGAAGCCCTGCTCCCCTGAGCCTGACTCAGCTGCTGCCCTTTCACCACAGTCACTTCTGGGAGGTCTTTTAGGCTCCACACAGAGGGAAGCAGGGAATGGTGTAGGAATGGCATCTTCTTGCACCGCAAGGATTACCCAAACCAAGGGGCAGAGAGAGGTCACTGACACTAAAAATGTTTATGATTCCCACGGAGAAGGGAGCAAGGAGGCCATCAGCCTACTTCTACCAGCCCTCTGCCCTCAACCCACCCAGAGGGAGGAAAGGTTACTTATTACCTGCTTGGTGAAGCAGCCCATTACAGAGGCAAAGCTGGGCAAAGATAACAGCATCTTAGCTGGCCTATAAAAACGTTTTCACTTAAGAGATTTCAGTTAAATTTTAAAATTAAAATTAATTTTTATCTAGGAGCAAATGATCTCTCTAAAAAATATAATCAGTGTCCCCAGACAGGGCAGGGTCATGTCAAAAGTCGCAGGAGAAATTACAGAAAGAAAAGCACTTATACAGAGGGCCCCAGGATCGATCCACCCATGGATTTGTAGTTGGAAAAGAAAGTAATTCCTTTGGGCTGTGTATAATTATTTGGAGGCTGAGCCCTTTCAAATCAGCCACTCTTGGACAAAGAGGACTGGAGAGCAGAAAGCAAGGTCTCCGTCCCTGCTTATGGCAGGTGGGTTGGAACTGGACGATCTTAAGGTCCTTTCCAACCCTAACGATTCTATGATTCTACGATTCCATCCTTGGAGCCAGTAATGGGCAAGAGGGATTAGAATTCATACTGTGATAATCACCATTTCTGGATGTATCCTACTGAAACTTTGCACAGCAAGGGATACTGGGAGCAGCACATCGTTTGGCCCCTGCTCCGATAGGAATCAGCAGAGAGAGCCTTCAGAATCTTGCTCTGTGGTGTGGGGGACTACACTGAGCAGGTGGATAAACTCTCCCCCAAAGCATCATCTGGCAGTTTTGAGAAGCACCATGTTATTTACCAGCAGGTACAGCAGTGGCACACAGAGCACAAGCAAAGTCTCATCACCCAGCTGTGTCCTTGCCTGTAGGTGGACACTGAATTCATGTCCCTTCTGGGCATCTGGTGGTAGGAAATACTCAATTTCTGCTTTAGAGAAAAAGGCCTCAGTTCCAAGCCACACTGCCCATTTCTTTGATTCTAGAGTATTTCTCAGGGTAAAATAACCTCACAGCAGAGGTGAATGCTCCATCCCCTCCCTTAGCACACGTGGCAGCTCCAGTCTGAAGCTGCTTTACCTGATGAGCACTGCATTTAGATATTTAGCCTCTCCAGGGGCCAGCCTGGCAGAAACTCTGCTCTCAGGCCTTTTACATTTCTCTGAGGCTTCAGGGTTGCTCTTTGTCATCACACTGGGCTTCTCCTTCCCCAGCACCACTTGCAAACCCAACTGCAGCACATCTTCGAGCAGGATTTGCTGTGGTTTTAGATTTCTCCTTCCGTGACATTCTCATCCCATCTGCCCAGTCTCTGATCCTAGAAGCTTCAATCCCAGCTTTTAGCTAGTGCTTAATTATGCATAAACATGATATATTTAAGATAAATATTTTTCCACTCCTCTCTTTCTGCATGAAGATTTCAACTCTCCCCCTCCCTTTTCTCTCTAAAAAAAAACCTTTGCTTCCTACCCTGACCTGCTCCCTGATGGTACCCATGGGCAGCCCTGCCCTGCCTGTACAGCATTTACCTGCACAGAAAGCTCTGCACATGCATTCCTGTGTCTGGGTGGCAAAGCCACACTGCCATCCCCAGCACTGTGGGAACCTCCACTTCTGCTGCCTACATCACCCCAAATCACGTTGGGACGCATCCTCAAGTGACCACTGCCTTTCTAACATCAACAGAGCCTGAGACCAGCACTTCTTTCAAAGCAAACATGAAACCACGCACAGGCAAAGCCTCCCACCTCTATAGTCCTGCATTGCTACACGCCAAATAAAAGCCAACCTTGCCAAAGTAAAAAGGTCAGGTGCACAGATTGGGTTCTTCAGGTTGCAACCTTGAAAACACCATTTCCCATCTCCGGGAGTGGGCTTTTCCTTCCCATCCCCATCTCCATGCAGATCCCCTCAAGCAGCCATGAGAGTGCCGGGAGCCATGCCCTGGGAAGCCAATGGGAGCAGCAGGATGCTGCATGACCCGTGTGGAGGGCAGGTCCTCCTGGAAGTAGCCAGCAGCCCTCCGGCATGGGTGGCCTCAGCAGCACTTTCTCAGCTCCACAGCTGCAGCTTGCAGGCAGCCACAGGAAAAACCTAAGCCCTTCTCCATTTGTTTTTCTTGTGAGTTGTGTTTTAAATGTTACCCCAAACGGCTCTTTGGAGCAGCACGAGCTGCCTCAGACCTTTCTCTTCAGCTCATTAATACGTGCCAACAGCCGTGACAGCCTGGCACAGTGAAGCCGGGGCAGCCCCAAGCGAGCTCTGGCCCAAACCCCACGGCTCCAACTCCTCTCTTCCTTGCACAGCCAAAACGCTGTTGACCCTCAAACCAGCAAGCGCCTTTAAGTCATTAATTCACGCGCAACCTTTGTCTTCCAGGTTGGAGCTGCCTATCGCAAGCTTGTGTCATGTAACAGAGCTTGGGGACACTGGCTCTTACTGGATTTGGAGAGTTTTGGTGTTTTCTGTTCAGAGCTGAAGGCCAGGCATTTGTCCATTTGTCAGAAGAAGGTTAAAGGACTTATACGGTGTTAAGTGAGACACAAGCTTCTGCAGTGCTGTGCAGATTATCTTTTATAAAGCCTCACTGTATTTCCCAAATGAGTGATGGGGTCTGTCACTCATTTCAGGGATGGTAGCTCTTCTCCAGCAGCAGCACTTTACCCTTCACTTGAATGTGAAGTGCACTCCAGCTAAAGAAATGTCATTATCCCAGGCTTATAGAAGGAAAATCCAGATGAAAATGAGAAAAGATTAGTTCAAAGGCCATATGAGACAGTGACAGAAACATGAGCAGAATCGCAGTCATCACTAACAGGCGTTACCAAAAAGGGCAACACCGTAAATGTGCCCCCAGCAGATAATAAAGTAACTCAATCTATCACAATTTGGATATTTTATCACCCGTGGAGCACTTGAAACATGACTTAGTGACAAAATCCAGCCTGTGGTTTTAAACCTGTAGTTTCAACAGACACTGAGAAAGGAGCTCATCTCCATTCAAGAGCAGTTTTAAATGAACCCAGACCTCCCCTGGAAGCATTTTAGGGGACTGCAAATTGTGGGGTTTGGCAATGGTAACTTGTCATTGCACTGCATCATCAGCCAAAGGGGAACCATGCTTCTTGCTCTTTTTAAGGTTACAGATTAATATTTAATCCAATCAGTAATTTTCAGTTAAAATGTAGCAGTATTATCTGACAGGTTAACAGAATGAACAGTTACCAACCTGTAAGTGAATGAGGTGCTTGCCCATCTTAGAGAAGGATTACAGTGCTAGTGAGCTTCATTTCCCTCTTGCTAGTGATTCTTCATGAACAGGGCAAAAAACCCTCAGAGGTTTGCTCCATAAACCACCAGCCAATAAAAATCTAATTAGGTCAGAGACATATGGTCTTGAACCAGTAAAAATTCAACACTGGTGGCTACGATGTTATTAACCTCACAAAATGTGGATGTATTTCAGAAGCTGCTGGCTGAGCATTCAAAACTGAGTCATGTTCAGTCTTCATCAGTGGCACGTTTGCTCTCCTAAGACAACAAAAAAGGCAAAAGAGGACAGTTTTGCTAATGAAAACTGCTTTTTTCTTGCTATCTTACCTACGATAAGCATTAAGATGACATAAAAGACCTTTTCTGAATGCAGCCATTAAAATAGTCTTAGAGTTCCAAAGCCTTAATGAAACAGGGGATGGTGCGATACAAAGCCAGAAGTAGTCAGGACACCTTATGCATTGCAATTTTATGGTTATGGTAACATAAATCTAGTTGTTGGAATAAAGCTGGTTCTAAGTCACTGTGAAATACTTGCCAGTATTCTCCCTTTTCTAAAGCAGAGCCTACTGTAGTTGCTAAAAAACAACTGCAAGAAGAAATTCCTAGGTGTTTATCTCACCTCTTGACTGACTCACAACCAAAGTTGAGCACGTCTCTGCAGAGTAGCCAGCCTATTACCCCAGACCTGTGAACCATGAGGTGTCACTCCCACATCACCTCCGTGTCCCCACTGTCCAGGCAGGTGAGTGACCTGCAGGAAGCATTACATGGTCCCAGAACTCAGTAGATCAAGGATCTTCTTAACTCCAGAGAACAGGGGATGTCCTTAGCTTGCTCCAGAATCACACACAGAATCACAGAATGGTTTAGGTTGGAAGGGACCTTGACGATCATCTAGTTTCAAACATGGTTTAAATTTCATCTCATCTCATCTCATCTCTTATTTTGGGCCTCTGCCAAATGGAAAGGGATTCAGAAGGAGCTGAGCTCTGGGATGAGATGTCTTAGGGAAGAGGCATCAGCTTCACCACGGCCAACTCTTCTCTTCCTGACACCACCCTAGTTTCACCATTAATTTTTATTGAAGCTTGCCATTAACAACAGCAGGAATTTGAGACACCCTCAAATTGTGGGGGCTTATTTCTCTACCTAGAGTCCAGTGACACTCACTTTCTACTTCAAGTGCTCCGGTGACAATGTGTGCATGATCCCTTTGTGCAGCATTAAGAGTTTTGCTGGACAAGACGGTGAGCCACATGCTGCTGTCACTGACCCTATGGGGGATTTCTGAACAAGTGCAGCCACAGCTCATAACCCTACTCATACAAACACATCCACAGGAGTGAAATTGCCCCAGTTTGCAGTGTTATGGCCCTGTAATGAGCACTGGGAAGTCTCTTTAAAAGGAGACTGCTTTCCAATTGCTTCTTAAAAAAGCCTTTAACATGGGACTCTCTTTGGCATGACTCAGGGCTGCATTTCTAAATCCAGTTTCTCCCATGAAGCTTACCCTGGCTGTTTGGTTGGGTTGCATCCACATGCTATTTTTATTTTTTTGATCATCAAGCCTGTTTACAGCATAGAGAAACAATATGGGAACAGAAATAAAGCTGGGACAAACCCAAGGGAATGAGACCAGTAACAGTATTGCCAGCATCTCCGGCTTGAAGAGCAAGAGGCCCTGCAGCTGTGCAGTACCTCAGTGAGATGCAATTCGCTTCTCTCTTCTGGTTATGTATTTCAGACCTCAGTTGGGCTTGATTTACCAATCATCTGCAAACTTAACGCCAAACAGTTAAAATGCCTGCATGTCCCTAAGCTGCCAGCTTCATATCCGCTATGTATTACAAGAGAGAATATTTTCTAGAATACAAAGGCTGATGGACTGTCACTATGGTATCACTTTTGGCTTCCTTAAATACAGTAATCAAAGTATTTTGAACAGTAGCCTACAGCTACTGAATACTTTTGTGTTTCAAAATAGACACAAGCCTCCTCCCACCTTCTGACATGAGCTTTTTGGTCACTCTGAGGTTTTGGTGGTTCAGTCCCGTTTCCTTTGCTATGTTCAGTGAGAACAGCCCATCTGGTTCCTGAGTTTTTGATCCAAGTGCTATCAGCTTATTCCGCGAAGCATGGAATCAAAAGGACACAAAACGTTAGCAGGGAAGGTTTGAAAAAGGAAATATTTTCTATATTTGCATTTACATGTTTAATATAGTCGTGTTGCCTAGAGGCCAGATTTGGGGAATGGAAACCAGGAGCCTGGTTTCTATTTTCAGCGCAGCCACTGATTGCTCTGTGGTGCTGGCAAATCTTTTAATCTCTTTCCCTCTGTTCTTCCCTTCTGTAATAAAGGGATGATCAGACCTCCCCAGCTTTGCCTGGTGTGGCCGCACCCTCTGATGAAACACGGCAAGGACAAAAAATTTATAATCATTCTATATAGGAAAACCAAGAGGTCACAGGTATTTAAGAACAGTTTAGCTATTCAGTGCACCTTTACACATGTACCATGACTTGAAGTTAACAGAAGTTACCCATTGATATAGTATGGAAAAGTAGGCCCTTCAGGGCACACAAATAACCACATCCAGAGCACCACTAAATCAACACAATGAAAAGATCAAATAATTCCAAATACTGAACAAATTGAAAGGCAAAAAGATACTAAAGAGGAAAACCAAAGTCATCCAGCTCTCCTCCAAGCTGGTATCCAATTGCCCTCAGCACAAAATCACGGATGAAAAGGAGGGTAAGGTAGCAAGAGGGGACACTAGAAGTGGTCCCATAAATAGCTGAGCATTTCCAGTCCTCCATTTCCTTACCCCTCTGCCATCTTCCTGAGGAGATGTGAAGGATGTGAGTAAAGGGCTGAGCTCTCCAATTTCAACACAGCAAACCATGTGCTCAATCTCACATGGAATCAACCCTGTAAAATATCACATCACCCCAAGCCTGCATCATCCCAGTCTAACAGATTGCTACTTGTCCTTTTCTCCCACAAATATACCCCAGGGTCCCTTCCATGCAGCCATCCTGTACCACCAGGTACCGAATCCCCTTCCTGGGCTGCTCTGCAAAGCCACAGCCTTTTGGATCCCTGCAAGCTGGTCAGAGCTGGGCTACAGTTACCTGGGATCTGATAGATCTTCTCAGCACCTGCCAGCTTAATGCCAATTGCTGCATCTCTGGCTTCTCACATTCACTGTCCCAGTCACCTGTGGGAACGCTCTGTTGTATGAATGATCTCCGACACTGCTGTGAGGACCAGGGGATGAGCCCTGCTGTTCCTATCATCTAAGCCACCTTTGCTCATTTTATTTACATGAGCAGCTGCACTGGCAGATTTTGGGAGGATTTGGGGATCTTGGTGATGAGCAGTTCTGCAGCAGAGATCTCTTCACTGGACCACTGCAGTCACAGGAGGGTGTGTGTCTTTAAAATCTTGAGCATCCTCCTGTCTATCCCTTATATCCTGTTATTAAAATGATTTCAAAAATCATTGTGGCATGATGCTGTGCAACAGTCAAGCTGCTTGTTCTTTGCACAGCCTCTTGGATCATGTAGAAATAACATGCGTATGTTTTTGGGGCAGAGACCAGAATTTAAGAGGTGCTTTAGGATCAGACAGTCACTTCTAGCTCATCACATTTACTATTCAGGATTATTGGACCACAAGTGACCTCTCAGATTCTTAAGACTTGGATTACGAAGGGCTTTATATACTAAGCCTAATGACTTGAATTATAGCCTTAGCATCCTGACAATCAGAACAGGACTATGAACATTTTACTTTCTTCTATCCACAACACAGCTTGGGCCAGATTTTGAATCCACTTCAAAGGTATGTCAACTGGTGCCCATCATAGTGATGAGTTGCAAGAAAGATAAGATGACCTATGCAAAGGTCATGTCTGAGAGAAATGGAAGGATTTTCTAGATAAACCTGATGAGGCATCTGTCTGCCTTCCTCCAAGACAATTATTTTATCATTTCTAAATATTAAAAAAGTCACTCTGAAAGGCTACAGCACGTTTTCATCCATGGGGCTGCAGTAGCAGGATGCAGTATTTTGTCATTTTCAAATCTCTGCAGTAAGTTTTATTGGACTGATATTATCGTCCTGTAACTTGCTGAACTAGAAACACTTTTCAAGAAAAGAAATACCTCAAAAAAAAGAATGCAAGTGTCAGCAAGTTCTATGGCACCTGATATCAAGGCATGCATGCTGTAGTTGTCATTTCCAATCATCATTCACACAGCTCAACATTACGGTGAATTTGTTATCCTCTCTAAGGTTATGTTCTCCATTACCTGCATTCAATTCATACCTTGCTTTTTGCCAGCATTGATGCTGGAGTGAACCGAGCATCCTCCAAATTGTTCCTGCAGTCAGTTCAAAACACCAGTGGCTTGCAAGCTGTACGGCAGGTCAAAAGTTTAATTTGACCATTAAAGCAATTTTATGAGGTATACAAGACCCACAGCAACAATGCAAATAAAGGTTGATTGATACATCCTGCTGGCTGAAATGCTGTTCTGTTAACAAGGACGGGGAACGTCGGCACATGCAGAGCAGAAAAGCATGCAAGACGTGCTGTTTGCAGAAGGACAGCATTTCTCACATTCCCTTCATTCTTCTTTTGGAGTAGCAACCATCTGTAACACTTGGGTAGGGAACAGCATAAACTAAGACTCACCTGTCATGCTTTCATCTTCTGCTGGGACCCCCCTCAAAACACAACCCAAACAAAAACGAACAGAGACACTCTGTCTGCTCTGCGTTAACAGAGTAATTCAACAAGAGTCACTATTTTCTCATTAAACAATGTCAAAGACACTCTTGATCTCTCTGCGGTCACTTTTTCCCCCTCCCTTTGTCCAAAGACAGCTGAAATAATAAAAAATAATAATTTAGAAAACAAAGGGGAAATCCCTGGATTTTATAGACAGCCAATGAGTATTTTTGAGGATTGGACCAGTCTCTGAAAATAACTGTCAAATTGCCTGCAATTTTCCTTCCACAAACTGTGCTCTACAGTTGGCAGTCTTGGCCCTTCAAAAGAAAAGTGACACTGTGAAGTGCAGAGAGCTAGCTCATGCCATATTGCTGCACAGGTGATAATTTTTGAATGAGTTTCATTTAAATATCACAGACTCAGATTCCAGGTATCTATATGTGGCCTATTTCAAAATATAAGTTAATTTCTGCATTTCCTACCTCTGATGAGCTGCTTTCCTCCTCATCTTCTTTGCTAATTCAGTCAGATGAACTTTTCCATACATCAGTTAAAGTGAGTCATAATCTGCTCAGAAATTTGTACAGGAAGGAAAGAAAGATGTTGGTGCAATATTCATAATGCAACCACTTAGTGCAGATTTTCCATCTCTGAGATTAAACAGCATGTTAAAAGCATTGGAAATAAAAATTATCTGAAGGGTTTTCTTTTTGATAACAAAACCATCTGTCACTGACTGAATTCATTTTGAGGTGTATGCCCCCTACTAGGACATGAGCAGCATCTCACTGTACCTTCACTGAATTTACCCTTCAAACTGCTGTAGCCAGGTGTTTCCTTCATGGGACTGGAAGTGGGAGGGGATGAAAACAGATCACACTTCTGGGGTGAGTATCAAGTTCACCCACAATGACTTTAACAGCTTCTCCATCACCTATTTGACTGCAATATGTAGCAGAACATGGGCAATGGACTGCAGCCATCCACAGGGTTTACAGGCTGCTGTGAACACACAGATGCTCTGTATTTATGTTATAGTAACATGATCATCACAAAGAGTGATGGACTAGAAGACCTTCCCTGGGCTGAGATGTCACCAGTGAAGTGAACTGGTTTGATGCTGCTGCTGAGCATGCTTAGATGCTGGAATTTCATGCAGATTGCACGTGTTTAATGCCAACAGTTTATACACAGAGCTCTGTTTACAGTCAACCCCGGTATTTTCAGCTCTTTTGTCCCTAAGAACTAACACCACGAGTTCAGAGACTCTCCGTATTTATTCTTTCCAGCGTATCTCAGTGCCCCGTTAAACAAGGGCGAAAGATTTCCTTATGTAATGGGGATAGTATTTGTTATTTTTAACCTTATGGAAGACAGGATTTGTGCCAGGTGGCATTTTGCCTTAACCAGGCAACTTCACGAGGTTACATTCCCTGCTATCATCCTTACCCTCTGGTATGTTTGATGCCCATACATGGTTTCTTGGCTCTCTGTCGCCGTGTCTATCTGTTAGCCTGTACTTGTGACAGATCACAGATATACCGGTCTTATTTAACAAGGTAAATCAAGGTGCTAGACAGTCATTTCCAGGATACTGCAAGAGCTTCTGCTTCTAATAAAGGGTACTCTCTTTGTGAAATCCATAATACCTATTTACATGTACCTATGCTACCAGAGAAACACTATCACTGCAGCTCAAGTTTTCAGTACACCAAAATAGCTTTAAAATGGTTTGTTTAGTCAAATTAAGCCCACAGAAAGCGGACAAATAAGATGGTTGCACCTCTCAGCAGCTCAAGACTGAAAACTGGCAGCAAGGCCACAGAAGCAAAAGCTGTGGGCTGAGCATCCCGAACAGCCGAGGTACTGAGGCCTCATGTCTCAAAGTGCTCCATAAACCCTGCTGCTTGCTTGCAAATTCCATAAGCAGCATCACTGTACTGGATTCTGGCAATTTCATGGAGCTTAAGAAAGCCTGGTTGATACAAAGGATGCTGCCAAAGCCTGTTGTACCTCTAGACCAGTACATGGAAACTGTGTCAACATCCTCCTTTGGGTCCAAAGGAATTCAACAGCAAAGGGTGATTTTCACAGTGCTGTAGCTACACTGAGCTATTTATAAGCAAATGAGAGTGACAGATCCTGTGTCTCATGGCTTGCAATCCTATAAAATGCACGTGGGACCACGAGGAGAATAGATGCAAGTTGTCACTGCAAAAGTCTACATGACATTTCAATTAGAAGCAAACCTTCTTCAAAATATCTGAATAACTAAAGCTAATAGGAAATATAATTCCACCTTCCTATGAATAAAAGAGTTATTTGGAATCTTCAACTATGTGCTCACATAATTTAGGGGCTCTTGCTTGTTTATTTCTAACACAATCCCCCTTCATCCAGTCTCCAGGCTGGGGGCACAGAGAGGTAGAAGTTGAATTCTTCTGGGCATTTATATACATGTGGCATTTCTTAGCCTTTTAAGTGTTTGATTTTGAAACCTACTGAACTTTTGGACGTAGGTGTTTTCGTGGGTTTTGTTGGGGAATGCCAAAAATTTTCTGCATGTAGGGGAAAAAAAAGTCAGTAAGAGCAACTGTGTGACTGTTGTTCTGTTTCTAACTGAATGGCCCTCCCTGTGTGTCTATAGCACCAGTCAAACTTTCTTAGGAGCACAAGCTTCTTATTCAGCTTTGTTTTGACAAAGAAAGATAAACCACTGTTTTGCTTTGCCCTTCCCCCAGTGGTTTTATTTAGTTTGGTATTCCCTGCTCCTTGGAGGGGAAACCAAACATATTTTGAATAAAATCATTATTTCTGACCATACTAAGTTGTTGACTATGTATGTTCTTATGAAGAATTTAAAATAGAATATAATTATAAATCACTGCTAAAATGAGCCTGTCCTGCAAAGGCAAGGACATTTAATTGTGTCCTTGTATGACTGGAATCACTGTAAACAACTAATATTCCTATTTGCAGGGACAGAAATAACTAGCTCATTCAGCTGTACAGAAAGGGAGACATAAAAGGAAACCAAAGGCTAAACCAGAATAAGCCACTGGAAAGTCTTATGTCAACAAAACGGGATTTAAATTAAGTAACATCAATGCAGTATTATGACTGTAAACGAACCAGAACATTAAGACAGATTTTAAAAGGCACATTTGTGATGAAGCATCTATGTCTAGTTCCTGTACCAAATGAATAGGAAAGTTCCTGCTTGTTTCTCCTGTGCAGGATCAAACACACACAGCAAAGCTGTTTCTCTAAGCTTTACTATTACTTTGTAGACCTAAATTTTGAAATAAGAGAATTACAGCAGAACTGCAAGAAAAACACTGAATAAATGACTTATCAGTCACACACCATGGAAAATGACATAATTAGAGGTTGCACCGTACCATATAGGCGTGAAGGAGTAAAACTGAAATTACACAGACGATTTCCATTCTTATGTTTTCCAATTTTCTGAGTGCTTGACTTTGCAACTTAAATCTCTTTCATGATTGTTTTTTCTGACACTGAATTGCAGATACGTGGGTAGATTTTAACATTCATTATTTTGCCTTACTCAGTGGCAAAAGTTAAGAAAACCCAAACAAACAAACCCTAAGCTCAAATTGAACTGCATTTCTAAGATACTGGAAATTATGGGGGATCAGTCAGGAGTCACCATGCTTTAAAGTCAACAGAAGCACACCAGAGCTATTCTCCAGTGAGAGGAAATAAGGAAATAAACTACACATTCAACAGCTACGACACACCCTTTCCAAATAAGAACAGAGAATTCATTTACCCAGTAATTTTACAACCATGATAACAAATTAAAATTGGGGGCAGACAGTGAAGAACCAAGAAGATGCACAATCCGCAGCAAGGATCAGCCAAATCAAAGGGAACTCTCTACATTGTCAATTTTTGAGTAATTAGTACTTCCATTAGAGGCAGAGTTCCAGCTTTAAGCAATTCTGAGTAATTAATGTTCTTTTATTTCGCCTGGAAGTCCTGACTTCAGCATTCTCTTAGGATATGAATTCTTCTAGCCAGAGCTACACAACACAGATTAACTCAGCTAGAAGACAATTAGAGTGGGCAGATGAAGATGCAATTTGCCAGTCTGTGCACACTGTTACTTCTAGCCTTGGATGCAATTTTTATTAACACAGTAGACTGATTTAAACGGAAGCAGAGACATGGTTTTGTCCTATCTTTATCCATACTATTGCCTAAGCTACAAGTGATGCTGAGATCTGAGAATTCTACATGACCAAATGACAAACTGAATGAAGTGCCAGATTATATCTTTCTGTGCAGCTCTGATCAGCTACAGGAATTCAATAACTGATTATAAACTTAATAATTTAAAATATATGATGGAGGAAAACTTGCTATACTTACTCATCATGTAATGTAAATTCCTACATTAAAATGCCGAGCTGAACAGGACGCAGAAGCTAGCCTGGTGGTGAGCATATGGAAAAAACAGAATTTGATTGCCAGAGATGTTACTGCATTTGCATGCTGTGCTGGGTAATCTGTCTGGGTGCTCACAATCTTGTCTTTAAAATGGGCCTAAAAATATGTATTCCAAAAATGGTTTTTTTGCATTTCATGGGTGCTTTGATGATCACTTGTTTGCCAATCAGCTAAAGATTCTTTAAGAAATGGGGCAAAATAAAAAAACAAAATGCAATTAAGTGTTATTTCTTATTTGCACTATAACATCAAGTATAAGACAACACTTGAAATATTTCATATTGAGCTTTGAAACCCAAGACATGCACAGTAACAATGCAAAGCACAAGTTTTACAAGCCTTTCACCCAATTTCCAGACATCACTGACCATTGAACCGCACCATACACCAAGAGACATGTGGCAAAGAACATCACACTTTGCTTTCTCTACTGAAAACAAACACAGCAACCATTACCTTAGTTTTTAACTTCTGGATTTTCCATAGCTGCAAGAAGCAGAGGCCAAAGACCATGTCCTTCACCCAGGAATCTGTAGCACCGAAGGGAAATTTGGAATTGTAGCTGAAGAAGAGGAGAGCAAAGCAGGACCTCGCTCACAGAGGTCTATTACTGCACTGGTGAAAGGCTCTAACTGTTCTTTTCCAAATGTTATTGTTCACATGGACTCCAGATTGGCAGGCCTTATATGTTTTTAATATTGATTGCTATAAAAAGAAATATGATGTTCTTAATCTACAAAGCCTCTCTTCTCACAGATTTGTCAATGCTTGCACACAATTGAAACCAAGGTCCAAGAAAGGAGAATCTTGACAACCTGCCAAAATCACAAAAGAGTCACATCTTTTAGCCTGGAGCTTAAGTTTACACTCGTTTTTACAAGTCTCCTTCAAAATACAGTGCAAAATACAGTTGTAACATTCTTGTGCTTTTCAGCAATGAGGTATGTTAAGGGCACTATGTGGACCCACATTTTTGTGTGACTTAAGAAACCAAAAATGTCGATTTTCAAATCTAAGGAGAACACAAATTGTTCTCTGACATCATTTAAGCTGAAAAAAAGAAACTTTGAAAACTTAATCCATGAGAAATTCCTATTTTTCATGATGGAAAGTAAATGTATCAGTTTGTGTTTGGAGTGACAGCAGCTTTTCCCAGATGCATATTCTCAGACATAAAATACAAGTCCAATGATCATTTACAAGTTCGCTAAATGTCAGTATCACTTCTCTTTATTACAGGTCCTTTTCACCAACTTTTAAACTGCAAAATCAGTTTTAAACAGCTCTGGGCCTCTAAAAGCTCTAGGCCTTTGCTGCATCCTCAGCAGTCCCCAACCAACCATTGTCCTGTGGTATCTGAACAGTACCTGAGCTGCTGATGAGGGATCGGCAGCTCAGCGGAGAGGCTGGTCACTGCTGCTGAGTTCTGCTCACTCCATGATGGTTATTGTGTTAGAGCTGGTCCCTAGTCTTTTCTTGCTGAGAACATCACCTTCAAGAAGTCAGAAAGCATAAGTTATTTGTTACTAGTAATATATTTCATATTTCTGAAGATTTGCAACTAATCCATGACTGTGAAGGCTGTCAAATCCACTCAAATGCTTCTTATTGAAAAATTAGGCCTGCATATCCATAGATCCCCCTGTCCTCCACATACCCAAATTAAAGCTGTAACTCCCAAAGACAGCCACTCTTCTTAAACACTACACATTTCATATAGTTGTTATTAATAAAGTATGAACAATGTTTGCAGAAACATTAAAGAATCAGGTGAAGAACACTGACTGAATACAAGTGTTATTAAATAAGCCAGTCATCCAACTTCTGAGTAATTAACGTCCTTATTTTCTGCTTGAAAGCCTCATATTTTTAGCATGCTCATAGGAGACAAATGTCTCACGTCAAAGTGAATGAACACAAATTAACTCTTTTGGACGCCAGTTAAAAGAGAAAGATGGAAATGCAATATTGGCAGGCTAGCTACAAAATGTTGCAGCACAGCACTTCTCATCATAGGGTAAGTTTTGGTACAATCAGATGACTTCACTACATATAGTCAAAGGATTTGGTCTGTTCCCATCTGTGCATTATCTGAATATCTAAACAACTGCCATAATGCATTTGAAAACTTCAAAATATAAAAGGAAAACTAACAAAGCTGATGGTATCTCCAGATCACCGTGTGAAGTACTAATAAGCAACTGTGTTATACAACCCATGTTCAACAGACTGAAAATGATCTTTCCCAAATCCAAATGACATACTTCTAAAGCTGAAAGTGATAGATTACAGCTGGCTGAGCAAACACTGTACTGTATGCTCATTTTAAAAGCTGCCATTGTGAAAGACCCTCCAGGCTTTTTGTTGGTTCCTTTGCTCTTCTTATTAAGAACTGGAAAGCTCCTCTTATTTAACAGTAATTACAGTGGGAGGTGGAGAAAAACTAACAAGAAAGAAAGGTTTATTTTTCTAAAGATATGCACTTAAGATTACTTTAATAACATGTCTATGGACCAAATATGTTATTTTTATTTTATCACATCAAAACAGGATAAACCTGTGCAATTGGAAAAACTTGTGCGTGCAAAATCTGAATACCCAGTATTAGAATACATATAGTATTAGGCTTCTTATTAGAAAGTATGTCTTTACAACTGATTTATAGTCTCTCTATATGACAATCTATCCTCCTCTCCACCAGGCAACTGTTAAGACACAAAAATACTCTCAGGACAGCAGCTGTAGAACTTGTCGTATGCGCTCGCACTTGTCCAAGAGGTTTGGGTCTTCTGCATTGGAATCATCAAATTCCTTCATAAAAGCTTCAGCTTTCTGCACAGTTAAGTCTCGTGCATTGCCTTGAAGCCCTTGCAGATAATCCAGTAAAATGGTGAAATACTTGTCTGGAACCTTTAAAGAAAAATCAAGGAATTAGAAAAAAAACCCTGCTTAACTTTCTTCTCTCTCAATACTCATTCATAATCATGTCAAAACACCACCTGAAAGATAATCAGGAAAACTGCATGGGCTTTTGTGTTTGCCAATGCCCACCTCTGAGTGGAAGTTTTCCTTGCCAAGGCTCAAGCTCCTGGGAGGGATGGACCGTGGCAAGAGGACTGTCATGTGCTCAGATGGGCAAAGCATCTGAGAGGAAATTCTAAGCAGATGTGGAAATGCTGATCAGCAAATGCAAACACCCCCTGACAATGAGCTCAAGGCTCAGAGTTGTTGGTAGAAAAAAAACCCAACTACTAGCCAAAGCCTACTTTTAGAAACATGGACACAAACCTTACCAAATTCAGTAAGAATTGCATGCACATGTCTGAGGAAGGAATTGTGCAGGAATTACCCTCACCCCTACCCAAAGTTATTTGTTTGCTGCTTTAAGATACCACCCATCATCACTTTGACAGAATGCTCATACAAAGGAAAAGAATTCAATTTGAAAAACAAATTGAAATTCAGACATATGGAAATCATTTTTAAATCACACTGACTAAAACTGATAGGCTCTACTAACTGGCCTAACATTAAAAGCAGCTTAGTCATCTCCAGTTGCGTTACCCCCACTTCACTCCCTTTCTAATTAACTAGTCACAGGTTAAATTTTAGCTTATTGGGTACAACATACAATTTAAATGAACATTACATTAAATAATCTTGGCAATAGCCTAGCAAAGACTTCTGAATTATTTATTCAGTATTTCAAAGCAATTTATTTTCAAAAGCAATAGGTGAACAGATCTACACTGAAGCATATCTTAACTTTACGTTGTGTATCTGTGGAACAGGTTTCAGCCAATAAGAGAATATTTTTGCTGTGAATCAGAAGATGTTAAAATGACCTAATGCTGCAAATATTTTCCTCCATGTTTAACTTTACACATATAACTTGAGTCAAGTTAAACACATACGTAAGTATTTAAAGGATTGGAGACTCATTATTCGAGGGCTGTTTCAATTCTGCAAAGTATCAACATTTCAGAGAAGACAGAGCTTCAACAGATACTTAATTTACAACTTCTTTCTCCATCAACATTTGGCAGCATTAACTTTGATCGCTGAAACTTCTATCACTCCAAAAGAAGAGGAAGAAAGAATATTCCAACAGTGCCTTCATCAATCAGAGATACTTCAAAGTAATAAATCAAAACTAAAGTCTGCATTCAGCCTCATCGCTTCTACACTATGGAAAACCTTCTAATTCTTCACACAAACATTCCTGCATTAAAGAAACAATATAGATACAAAAAAAATTAATTTTACAGCGACTAACACTGAAATGGATGATACACGAAGTGTTGCTATAATATACAAATTAAACACATTTAAACGTGCAAAAATGCCTATATTTTTGCAACCTTTTTACTCACAGTAAAAATAACAGGCAAAATAACAGACAAAATAACAGTACAAATAACAAACAAAAAAAAATAACAGTAAAAATAACAGACAAAAAAATTCCGATACAAACAATTTCAGCAGGATAGTGCTCCTTTAACGCAGATGCTCAGCACAGGGCTCTTAAATCTCAGCAACATTTCTACATTTCAAACCTTATCCAAGTTATCTACATAATTTACACCTTTTGTTCTCAGACCTTGTGGTACAGTCATACCTCACTCTACGGAATTACAGTTATTATTGTATCATTTAAGCAAAGTGCTTGAAGGGGCAATTAAAAGCCTACTCAAAACTTAGAAATACTAAGTGTGCAGACAGACATGTGGCTGCCTGAAGCCTAGCAAACATTTAGTATTTTGCCCTAAGGATAACTGCTCAAGTGTTCAAAAAGTCTGATTTTTTTCTTGAATGCAGGTATTAGGTTTATCTCAGCAAAAGCTGAGTAACACAATAGAGTACCAAGGAGGCAAGATAGTATCGTATTTCCTCCTGACTTACACGTACAACAGAGCTGGAACACCAGAAGTGGCAGCAAAGTCAATGATATTAAATTTTAATTATCAAATATAGCAGCACAGGACCTGAATTTTCAGAGACTCTTGTTGTGGTTTTATAGAAAGAAACACAATCCATCTTCTAAGATCAGCTTTTGGACTGGCCTGAAATTGGATATCCGGATCTCCCACCATGGCTTTGGCAAGTGGAAGTGATGCTTACGGGATTTTATTGTTCTTTTGTTAAACTCCTTTGACATTTTTCTAGCTTCTTTTTCTCTCTCACATATTAACCTTATCTCTGTTCTAACCAGCTAATACGCACTGGAGCTAACATGGAAATATCCCAAAATAATTAGTCATTGGGGAAAAGGTGGGGGGAAACACTACAGAACAGTAGCAGGAAAAGAACAGTTATCACTTTTAAGTTATACTACGTAACTCTGGAGGTTTCTGGCTTTTTAGACTTGCAGATGCCCACAGGTTTTGCAAAACAAATACAGGTATCTGCAATGAGAACTTCAGCTTACTGCAGCCAAGCTTGCTTTTTTTGTCATCTTCTGAGGAAGCTTCAGAAACCCCTCCAGGGCCCTGCAGCCCAGAAGCTGAA